>MU843706.1:21693-45765 GCA_030867255.1 Colletotrichum somersetense | reverse complement strand
ATTGGCTCTTTTCAATGTGGTCCGGGCACGCCTGGCACCTCACCAAAACCAGCCATCAATACTTCCACAACAACATACACGATACAAGAGCGTTTCTAGAGAATAAAAATAATATAGTTAGTTTCGCAGTGGTTAGTTCTGTCTCCTTACCAGTTTTCGGCTTCTCCCGACGCCTGCATCGTGCGTTCAAAGAAACGTCGGCTACCCTGATTTCTAAACGTCGCCTACCCCATGTCGTGCTAGCGTCAAATCTTTTGCCATACAAAATTAAACGTCGCCTACCCAGCCGACGCTGACAATAACAGTTAGGGAACTCTTACTGTTACTACTAATACGGTCTATCTTTTCCTCTAGCGCTATTACGGCCCTAAAGCTGCCAGGCCTTACGCGGCAATTAAGTAAGGGGGGCCTCTGGTCTGCTGATAGAAGATCTATATATAGGAATACGACTCTTATAAGGAGCGGAACTAAAAGGTAAATAAACCACTGGGCTCTTAAGCCTATTAGGGCCTGTAAGGTTATGCGGGATAAGCGTAGGGTAGCGGTTCTGCTTCCCCTGTTGCCTTATTAAGTGGGCCGCTATGCCGCTTTAGGTAAAAAACGTCTATTACTTTAAGTAGGCAAGCCGTCTTAAAGATTACTATTTAAAAAGATAAAACAATATATCTGTATATAGTACTTATTCTTAAGCTGTTTTATTCTTTAAGAGAGTAAAGTTTAAAACGGCTTACCTATATATAGTAATTTCTCTAACTCCCTATTTTTACTATAAGTGGTAATTACTATAAGTAGGGGAAAAACTACTGCTTACCGCTTTTAGTAAGTATGTAGGGGGGGGGGGGGTGGATACGCTAACTGGAAGCGGTAAGCAGGAGCTTCTTAATTACTCTAAAAACCAAAGAAGTCGCTGCTTACCACTTTTAGTAATAGTCCCTTTTAGGCTAGCCTTACTAACTACGCTAGCTGCTTTTATTATTAACACATAACCCTTTAGACTACACTAACTACTGTGCTGTCTCTAGTATAATTATAAGTAACGCTGTCTAGGGCCTTACTATCTCCTACTAGTATACTGAAACCCTTGCCCTCTTTTAACGCTTTTTTTATCTATTTTTCTATCTGTCCTTATATCTAACTAAGCTTGTAATTAATAAAGAGAATCTAGCTCTCTAATCGGCTAATATAATTACTTTTAATAAGCCTTTAGGAAAAGGTCTTTCTTTACTACTTGTAAAGCCTGTAGCAGCAGCCCCTCTACTAACTAGAAAGCCGGTCTAGATATTAAGATACTGCAGCCTATTAGCCAGATTAAGTATAGAAATATAAGATAGATATCTATTATAAACTATTTCTTTAGTCAGGAGATAACAGACAAGATAATAGGTCCCTATAGTAAGCTAGTACTTATTAGCATACTACTATATCTATAGTTATATCTAGTTATATATATATATATAGGTATATATATATTAGGACAGGTTTTTTATTATTATTATGTATAGTATAAGAAGCCCCTAGGGGCTCCCCTAGGTAAATTACATATAGGGCTATAGGCTTCTTACTTCTACCTTGCCCTGCCTACTGTGCTATAACTTAGACTTACCTACCTAGTAACTGCCTTCTACTCTGTTTTATCTAGCAACCTCTGTCTTTCTTTATAAGCCTAGGTCACTAAAGCGTAATAAGGCCGTTATTATAGGGCACCTTCCGTCTTGTTTTAGCCGTCTTTCTTCCTATAGGCCAGTATATATAACTATACCTATTAAAGAGCTTAGGATCCTGTCTGCTCTCCTATAGATAAGCTGGTAAGGGCTGGATTAGTAGTTAAGTCGGTAACGATTAGCAAATACCTAGTGTTATATATCTTGCCTTTTTAGTGCCTACTAGGGCTAACGTTTGCTTTGTAGCTATTACAACAGGCTGCTAGCTTGTATAAAACTACCGTTATACCTTCTTCCTACTAAAGTCCTAGTTATAGGTTTAGGCTAGTAAAGCTTAATACTAATAAATATAGTCTAGATAATAAGGGTGCTTACTATAAAACCGTATAAAACAGGTATAGCATCTAGAAAGTGCTATTATATAAGGGTACCTCTTATATCTCTACCCTTTTCTTCTACCTTTTATCTATATCTATATAGAACGGCTAGGTATACTAGTAGGTAGGCAGGGGATACTTACCTATAATATAAATAATAATATAAAGGAAGAGGCAGTATAGGGTTAGTAAGCTTAAGTATATTCTCTTATACTGCTATCTATAGCTGTATTTTTCTCCTATTACCTACTATCTTATAATAATTCCCTTATACTGCTCTACCTATATTCTGTCTCGGCTGTAGAACACTAAAGCGATAAAGTCCTTAGGCCTCTATAAGGCTGACTTTAGTTACTTTAAGTTATTAAATAACCTCTCTTATGACTAAAGCTAAATATCTGTGTTATACAGGCTGTCTTGATTACTCTTTACAGTGACCTAGCTAAGCTTGCGCAGCATCTGGTTACTATATCCCTTATGTTCTGTCCTGTTATTAGCCCTGCTAAGACGCTAAGGAATATAGGACGTACTAATCTTCTTTATTATCTTAGCTACATTATATACCGTCCTACCAGAGCCCTTTGCCTAAGGGAAGGACTTAGGATAAAGGAACCATATTATTCTAGTCACTATAATAAGGGCAAGCTGCCTAGGATCCTTCCGCTTAAGGGACACACTAAACTTACGTGCGTTCGTCTTGACCTCTAGCGTCTCTAATAAGGAGTATATCGCTAAGGTAAGTATTAGCATAAGGTGATATATCAGGTTATTAATGTTCTCTGCCAGGCAGTTTATAGCGACCTGGTAATAATCTAGCACCTTAGCGTCACCCTGGCAGGAGAAGGTTAGTCAGGCCTATTTAAAACCTAACTAGATCAGCGCTAGCATATCCCTAAATAGGAAAATACAGCTAAAGTCGATCCGTCTGCCTGCCTTATAGAGGGCCTACTGCTAGAGCGCCCTCTTATACTTAATGTCTGCCTCCTGCACTATACGCCGGAGCGACCCTAGTGCCCCTAACGGTATCGACTTTCTGCCGGCCTTGCCCTAAAGCCGGACGACGGCCCTTAACGTCATCCGGCCCTTAATAGCGTCTGGGGCCCACTTAACCCCTGCCGCCAGCAGGCAGCCGGTAAGCACGCCCACCTACTTGGCCGGGTTAATACCGCCTTACGCCTTGCGCCTGTTAGCAATAGCAAGGTGCAGCTTTAACGGCTACGTTACGTTCCGGGAAGAAAATAGGTCTCTCCCCTTACTGCTGCCAATAACGTCTAGAAGCTCCCTGGCGAAGTCGTATTGTGTGCGCGCCTTTAACGTTATTACAGCTATGCGGGAGCCGCCAGGCGTAAGGCCCTAGGTAAGCCGCTTAAGCGCCGTCTACCTAAACGTGTCGGCTGACTCCTCCCACGCCGCAATGACGGCGTTACAGGCCTTAATATCGTCAGACGTTAGGGGTCGACCGTCTGTCTTGCCTCCCTTATGTAGCCTGCGCTTAAGCTGCTAGGCGATAAAGGACTTAGTCTGTAGGACCTATAGCTCCTATAAGAGCTCCTTAGCAAACTTAGCTATAGCAGCCTAGCTGGTAAAGGCGGCCTCGCCTAGGTAGACAAACCACAGGTCGCTCTCCCTACTTACGGCGATCCACACACTATAGTAGTGTTTAAGCTTGCCGACGTGTAACAGCATTAGCCTCCCTGTTTTGTCTAAGCAGGGCTATCGGCCTATATAGATAACGGCCCCACCCATCCCTACCGCCCTAAGATTAAGCACCGCCAGGTCAATATACAGCCAAGCCTTACTCTAGAGACTATCAATTATACCAAGTAGGCACAGCACCGTCTTAGGCAGGTGCCGCTTGTGTCCTATAAAGGAGTAGCCGCCAAGCCGGTTAAGCACAGCGACGGCCTCTAAGTGGGCCAGGTCAAGCCCCCTCTTGCCGCCTTAGGCAAAGCGGCGCTCTATCTTGCTAAGCGCTAGCTTAAATATGTGCGAATATGTATATATAATCTTAGGGAACAGCTGGGGCGGTATTAAGCGGAAGATATAGACGTACGACTTATGCTTAACAAGGAGGAAACGCATGATCTGGAAGATAGGCTGGAGCACGGCCTTAAAGGTCTGCTCTGCGCCCGCCATACGCCTGACGTCAACCGACACAACCTGCTTAAGTCAGTATACAAACTTACTGTGGCCTAAGGCAAGCTCTATCTGCCGTCGCTTCTAGGCAAACGGCTTAGACTTGTCTGGGTTCTCTGGCGTCGCCTGCCTGCAGACGATACGTAACAGCCGCTCCCGCTTGTCCCTTGACGCCGTGGTGCCGCTAGCGTCAGACGTCGGCACAGCCAGCGCTGCTATTGCATACCCCTTTGTTGTAAGGAGGTCGTAAGGGCTATAGCAGACGTTCCGTTTGAGGTTAGAGTACCCCTAAAAATACCTAAACGACAGGACGTCAGCGCCTTTATTCTAGTCGCTTATATTACCCTATATAGCAGCAAAAAGCAAGTTAAAGAAGGCAGGCAGCCGGTAGGACGACACATTGCTGTATACAGGGTAGAAGGCCTGTAGGTAGAACGTGTAGTCAGAGAGCCTAGGGAACTCCTGCACTAGTGCGTTCCGATCGATAAGAAGGCATCACGGCTCTAGCTGGTCTTGTTCCACCTTAACGACGCTGTTAATACAGGCGGCAACAGCATACAACACAGCAGCGATATTCTCCAGCTAGAAACAAGACCGCAGCTCCCTTATCAGGCTCTAGAGCCCGTTACGTTCCCTAATTATCTCTTTATAGCTAGTATCCCTATCGCCTAGGGCCCTGTCTTCTTTGTCGTCAGTGGCCTCGCCAGGCCCAGGATCCCTGCCGACAGAGAGTCGCTCCACCCTACGCCTGGTCTGCTCCTTACCCTCCTCGTCACAGGGGATATACTTCTCCTGCCAGAGGTTATAAAGCCGTTAGCTAGTTTTAATTTCGATATTAGTACTATAGTCATATATGTAGAAGGCCGGTACATACTTCCTCCAGAAGGACTCCACCCTGTGTAACCCCACCCAGTCAGCCTAGCCGTCTATAAAGATCTCCTAGAAGGTGGTCTACCGGCTATATGTAATCTGCTGGCTGTGCCGGCCCCCCGGCCGCTAACAGGACTCCACCCCCTTACTAAGCAGCTCTAGCGACTAGAAGACGCTAGTAATATAAGACGCCAGGGGCCAGGCTAGGTTGGCCGGTATCTTGCTCCTCTTGCCAGCCAGTTCCTTCCTACGCCGGCTGTTAGCGGCCGACAAAGGGAGCTCTATTATCTCCCCTAACACCAGGTGTATCATAATAAACCAGACCTTACGTATAGCCGCCTGTACGACCCTAAACATACGCCCTGTAATGTTAAAGGGGATGCCGCTAACGTGCTTTACTCCATACGGCGCCGCCTATCTCTAGAAAGACACAGTAATATTATTAAATATAGAACCGTTACGCCTTATAATGATGCAACCCGGCTTACCTACAACGCTAAAGAAATCAAGAAAAAACTTTAGGTAGAATACGTTAGAGGCCTTGGCCTGTATGCCACCGGCGTAGTCAGAACCGAAATCAATAGTATGCCTCTCCTATAGTATTGTAAGGGCGGCGGCCGCTTTAAAGTCCTCGCTAAGCGCCTTCTTAATAAACCGGCAGGCTGTAGGAGACCTTTCTATCAGTATAGGCAAGGGGATCTACATTATAGTAGCCCTTACCTTAAAGTATATAGTGCCTAGAGGAATAGTCTACCTCCTACCTCCTTACCGGCTGGCCGTTGCGCCCACCCGGCCCGGCCTCTTCATCTTTAAACAGCTCTTTATTAGGCAAGGCTTCTAGATACTAATCGGAAAGCTTAGCGTCAGACAGGCTATCATCCAGCCTAGTATCCTTATTAGTATATAGCATTACGTCTTTACTGCTCCTCCTTCTAGCTGCTAATAACACGCGGTATACCTCCTTATTATACCCTAGTAAGCCTTTCTCGGCACAGCAGGCAACACAGCAGACAGGATATAGGCCTCTTCCTCTTGCTCCTGCTAAGGGGGGGGGGGGGGGGGGGGGAGGGGGCTGGGACAAGGCCCTGTAGTGTGTATGCTTCTTTCTTTTTCTATCTGCACTAGCAGAACTGTTCCCTACTGTGTCTTATTAGTGCTATAACCTCTATATAGGAAGCCTCTAGAGGTAGAGCTAATTATATTTATCTTATAACGCTAGTCTTGCTTTATAATAAGGTCCTTTATATATCACCTTATATTCTTATACAGTATTAGATTATTATTCTAGTTACTACCTGTACTACTACGCTATTATCTAGTACTGCATCTTAAAACTATCCCCTATTACGTCCTGTTAGTACTTATACCTCTATATAGAAAGCCCCTAGAGGCAGAGCTAACTGTGCCTATACAGTAGCCCTAGTGTTACTTTATAATATAACGCCTTATCCCTTACGTTATATTCTTATAAGACGTAGTATAGTTGTTTCTTATTGTTTCTTTTACCACCTGTACAGCCATACTGTTATAAAACCCTATCTAGTATCTATTATATGCAACCTAAGCGCCCTCCCCTAGTAAAGCCTTAGCCGCCCTGCCGGCGTTATATCCCTACCGTATAAGGTCTTAGTATTTATTTATAAAACACTTTATATTCCTATAACAGCCAGGAGGGGTCTCTCTTATTACCTATACTGTAGTGTAGCTAATATAAACCCTATCTAATACGGTTCTAACCCTATCTACTACATAATAAAATATACTCTAGGGTCTAGCCCCTTTTAGCTTACCTCTTGCTGGCGTTATGCTCCTACTGGAAAGGACCTTAGCGCTCCCTTATAGACCGTACTGCCAGTTAGGCATACCCCCCTTCCCCGCCCTAAGGCCTTGCATCTAGTGCGGCTAAAGACGTCTGCCACCGCTGCCCTTAGGTGTAGTTATGGTGCCCTGTATGTGCTTAGGCAGGCCCTGTCTGGCCGTCGGCAGTAGGTTCCTCCCTTAGGAGAGAGACGGTCTAGGCCTTAGGCTTAACCTAGGCTAGGCCGTACGGCCGTCTGCCCTAGGGCTGTAAAGCTGTACGTCCTCTTCCCTGCCTAGTAGAACTATACCACTCTTAAGGTTGCGTGTGCCGCCTAACGACCGCTGCTCCTGGGGCAGACTATAGCAGTAAGGTTAGACGACCAAGCTGCTGCTGCTGTTAGGCGTGGCGTTAGAGTTAGGGATAGTATCTGCAGGGGGCAGGGTCCCGGCCGCCTCTGCCCTATAGACGCGGCTGCTGTGGCCGGTACTTATCCTCTTTATCTCCTCTATTAGTATTGCAATAGCCTCCTTAATCCTGCACTAGGCGGTTATTATCATTATAATAGGTTTATCCTGTTAGGTAAGGTTAGCAAGCTGAAACACCCTAGTACAGAATGTCTAGACTAGTCGGGAGACCTGCTCCTTCTGTATGTGCCCTTTTTGCGTCGTGTCGACAGGGTGCCATGCAGGCTGGAGCACTTGGCCGTTAGCGTCGGTGGTCTGCCGCACAATCTGTAATACTTAGGCCTATACGGCATATGTAAATCGCTTAGTATAGGTCAGGCTGCTAACAAGGGCTGTATCGCTATTAAGGAACGGTTATGCCTCTGCCAACCTAAACTTGTCTGCATTGTCCTAGACAAAGTTAAGGATGTATCTCTATAGCGACACCGCTACACCCTTAAGCTGGCTACTGACCTATCGAGACACACCTAGCTTTACAAGAGCGCCTTTAAGGTACTTATATAGTAGAGGCTTGTTTTTTACCTTTAGGTTTACCTTATTAATAGCGACGGCGCTGTCCTGGTCGATCTAGGCGACGATATGCTGTAGGATACAGACTATCACCTGCCCTTTTGGCTTCCGGCTGTAGAGGAGCGGCTTAAGGTCTAGGAAGGCAAGTGCAGGCACAGCCAAGACGGTCTGGTATACGGCCTTGTATTGGTTATCGCTAAGCGACGTAAGAAGTCTAGCGGCCTATATACTGTGCCGGCCTCCCTCCCGGCCTAGGTAGAAGATGTCTCTAACGTTGTCTGCTGTGCAGTCTTTATTACAGAGGCCTGCTGTAATCTGCTGCCAGTCGTCCTACCTAACGTTATAGCCTTTATTAACAGGTAGGGCCAGAAGCGTCTTAAGAACAGCGTTAAGCACGGCAAACCAGTACTTATCGATACAGAGGCTTGCTATCTACTTAAACGTCAAGATAGTAAAGGTCTCTAACCTAAGCCGTATGCTATACTATTGCGTCGTTATATCCTGCTACGGCTTGTAGTTCTATAGTGTGATAAGCCTGCAGGTTAGGAACTACTTCTTACCCTTAAGACAGAGCGCCTCTATAAGCTTCTAGTTAACAGATATAGGACCCTCTTGCAGCAGGGCCCCTGACGCTGCCTTAGACGTAATAGACATAAGTTACATCTAGATCTGGCTGTAGTTATTAGGTAGGCCTAGATCCCGGCGGTTTGCCTGCAGCTGTATGTTTATACCGCTTAGTAGCCGCTCTGTCTACAGTTAGCCCCTCCCCTAGCTGCAGCCTATACCGCCGGGTAGGCAGACAGACAGACAGTACCTTTATTATAAAGCTTATACGTCTACCACAGCTCTATCTCTAGCGCCTCTGTCTCCTAGAGATAGGCGTGTAGCGCCTTAATACGGTGCTGGCCTGCTATTACCTCTACTGTGCCCTTATTAACTGTAGCCTACTGGAGGAAGTATTCCTCCTGCTGTCTCTTTATGGCGGCTTGCATGTAGTGTACCTTGTCGGCACTGCAGAGCGCGATGATGCGGTGTTCCGGCGTGCGCCGCTCCAGCCCGCTCTTCTTAAACGTCTCCTTAAGCTTATATACGTGGTCCTGGTTAATAGGCCGGTTCTGCCTGACGCTCTATATAGTGTTAAGCACATCGATTGGCATCTTGGCCACCGCAAGTAGGAAAGGCCTTGCGCGCTTCTTGACCGACTTACCGTTACGGAATGGTTCCTCTGTAGAGCCAGCGGCAGTCTGTCCCGCCTGACCGGGCGCCACCCTTGCTGTAACGGTATCGTTAGGTCCTTACTTCTGCTTCCTCCTGGCTACTAGGCCTGGCATAATAGTGTCTAGTGTTATTATCATCGTCTGTTCTCCCTTAGCCTCTTATGCTGGCTCCTCTATAGTTTTTCTTATCTACACTATACAGTCTTTTTAGCTTAACAGTAGGATATAACAGGAGGAAGAAAAGGTCTGCTAGTCTGTTATAAGGTGTATCACACTATATATATATCACGTTAGGGATTAGGTCTAGAGGTATTACCGCCTGGTTATATTATCCTAAAGACAAGGCAATTAGCGCTATTAGGTTAGGGCCCCTGCTATAGCCCCTAACCCCTGCTGACGGCTCTTTGCCTGCAGTCGTGTGCTACTGTGGCAGACAACAAGACACTGCGGCTAAGCCTAGTGGTTATGTTATATAGGGTGTAGTAAGTAGGTTAGGACGACAATTAACTGTACCAGGAGGTTAAGTATAAAATGCTTTACTACCTTAGGCTTATTACTCTATAGGGGATAAGGGGCAGAGGGATCTTTTCTTTATCTATAGAACCTAGGTATAATAAGTACCGTTATTCCTCTAGCCAGGTGCGCTTTATCTGTCTGGTCGGTCTTGTCTATAATAAGGGCGCTCTAGATGGTTAGGTGTAGTAGAAGCGTCCTGTTATATCTCCTCCTGCCTGCCTGTGTCTATATTTATTAGTATAGCCTTTAAGATTAGTGTTATAAGCGGCTTTTATATATAGAGACACCAGCTGGTGTTTACTACCAACCCTTAGTCTTCTGATTTTATACTATAAAAGGTATATATCTGTAACTAGATAATATAATACTATCCTTTTAGAGATATATATAGACGTCTATTTATATATTATTATACTTTATTTATTCTTATTTATAATTAGTACTATACTATAAGGATTATTAGTCTGTTTTACTAAGCGGAAGGGTGGTTATATAAAAACGTTAATTTTATTTAGACTTTAATCTATAAAGTATATCAAAATTTACTCTAGCGCCTGGGTGTAAAAAGGAACTACTTCTATATTATAAAGTGTTATATTCTCTTACTCTCTATCGGCTTTATATCTTTCCTTCTTTAGTAGCCTGCCTTAGGTGTATTATAAGTGGTTTTAATACTCTTCTTACCTTAACTTCCTTAGTGTTTCTTTTCTTAATACCCTTAATAATATAAGCAAATACTTACATAAGAAGCCTACCTTAACGCCTCCTCCTCCTCTCTATATACCTCTTCTGGCTGCTCTTTTTCTCTTCTTCCTTTAGAAACCTTACACCTATCTTAGATTATACCTATAGCTAGAATCTAGCATATTAATCTTGTGGCCTGTAGGGCTATACGACTTAATAGACTTCTTCCACTCGTCTGCTAACACACCTTACTTTATTATTCGGTTTATTCCTATCACCCTCTTAGCTAGTACACCCGGCTAGTCTATATAAGCTTGGTTACAGTAACGTATTGCCTTAGGGATAATAACACTTCTGCCTCTTATGATAGTGGGCTCTTTTAGTATAGTACTGCCAAGAGGCAGACGCAGTTCTGCTATATTAATATTATTGCTTTTTCTTACTATACACCCTAGCCAAACAAGACGTATACCCTGGTCTGTTTTGGTTGACCCCTCTCCCTCTGGCTTAGTGGGTAAGTTTGTGTTAAGGCAGTATTCCTCTGTATGGCTTACCCCCTTCTCCTCTCGTCTTTCTTCCCTTTCCTGTCTCCTCTTCCTTCTCGTCCTCCTCTTCCTTCTCCCCCTTTCTATTAACCCTATACGTCTATAATCCAGTTATACAGCTCCTTTGCCTGCTTCCTCCTTCTGTATGGTTCTATTTATCTCACCGTATACGTCAGGCCTCCTCTGTAGACCTAGGAGATATCCTCTATAGGTTGCCCTTAATAGGTTACGTGTAGTAGCAGCGTTTAGCGTCAGATAACATCCTGCTGTATTAGCTATCATCACGGCGACTAAGACGTTAATTAGCTACTGTTAGTAGGCTCCTTTCCTCTTAAGTGTAGACTAAGAGAGAATAAGTAAACGTGCCTATAATCCCTACTTATACCCTCTTATCTAGACAGCATCGTAGGGGGCAGAACGCCTGCCTTTACTATAGTAGACTGCCTTATAAGGGCTTTACGTCAGCTAATCGCTTAATTAAAGAATCCTATTAGGATAAGGGATACTAGTAAGTACCCTAGAAGTTCTTCTACTATAGGGACAAAATCTCTTTTAGAATAGGTTAGGAAAGAGGTCTCCTGTAGGCTCTTTAAGACTGACTATTGCGTGCCCCTAGGGGCTTCTGCTTTTCCCTAGTCCTTTAAAGGTGTAAAGGCAGATGCCCCTAGGGGCTTCTGCTTTTTTCTTACTCTTTAAGGCGTACAGGTAGGATGCTCCCAGGGGCTTCTGCCTTTCCCTGGTTCTTTAAGGCTTACAAGTAGGATGCCCCCAGGGGCTTCTGCCTTTCCCTAGTTCTTTAAAGGTGTAAAAGCAGATGCCCCTAGGGGCTTCTTTAGTCTTGTCTGTATATTCGGTTAGTATGCCTTCTTAGAAAGGCCTGACTATAGCTAGCTAGTGTCCTATATATTAAATCGCCCTGTATATCCTGCTATCTCTTGTCGTTTATGCCGTGATCTACCCGTCTTGCTCGTTATGTCTCTACCTACTCTACCGACCCCTCTCCCTCCCTCCCTCCCTCCTTTTATATGTGTGTGTGTGTGGCCCTAACCCGACGCTGCCAGGGCCGTAGGGGCGGGCTACTAGCTACTAACCTTAACCCTAACTTTAGCTACTAGCTGCTAACCTACTAATATAACTTAATATAATTTATTTTACTTTTCTTACTTATAATTCTATTAAAAGTTATACTATATTATATAATCTATTCCTTTTTTATAAATAAGCTTTTATTTATTATTTAATTACTTATTTATTATACTATAAAACCGGGTTATTTTTTTTCTCTCTCTAACTTCTATATTTCTTTTTAAAACCGGGTTATTTCTTTTTTTATATAACTTTTAAACCTACTTTATTCTCTTTTTATACCGGCCTTTTTTATTATAGTATATACTCTTTCTTTTTTTTTTATACTACTTTATTTTACCTACTAAATAGTATATTAATCTTCTATATAAGCCGGGTTATTTCTTTAATTAAATAGTATCCTTTTTTCTTAAATAAACTATAAATTTTATACTTACCTTCCTTTTTTTCTTCACTATAACCCCTAAGTCCTACTATAAAACCGCCTTACTATTACCCTAAATATAAACCTTATTTCTATTTCTATTTTTTCTTTCTTTTTTAATACTTTATCCTCTTTTTTATTATTAAGTATACTTACTTATCTTTTTACCTTATAAATAAACTATACTTAGTAAAAAAGTTTATATATCTTATAGTAAGCCTAATAAAAGCTTAGCTATAACGTTATACTACCCTTTAAGATTATTACCTTTATAGAACTAGCTAACGCTAAGATAACTGCTTTTAAAAAAAAGATATAATAAGAGGTAGCTAGATAATAGTAATAGGTTATAATTACTTATAGCTTATTTTTTTAAGATATAACCTATAGTAAGGAGGTAAATAGGTTAACTTTTACACTATAGAATATATTATAAACCTATTATAAGTAAATAGTATAAGTAAAACTAAGGTAAAATAAATTAACTTTATTATAGAAAAAGATAAAAAAGGGAGAGCTACCTTCTCTAGGTCTAGTAGCGTCTAGTTATACTAGTAGTATGTTTTTAACTTAGTAGGTAGATAAAACGTAATACCCCTATAAGAATAACGCCTTTATATTAATTTATAACGCCCCTCTATTAATTCCCTATATAAATAATACTAACTAAACTATAATATATATAAAACGTAGAAAGTTTCTTAAGATCTTAAACCTATAGTATATTTATCTTAAAAAAGTATAACCCTAACCTTTTACTAAAGTAAATAGTATAGGATAGATTATATAAGCCTTATATATTCTTTATCTTTTAAAAAGGCTAGAAAAAAAAAACTATAGTAAAAAGCTATATAATATATTTTATTATAAAGCTAAAGTGTTTATTAGTTCTTATTACTGTCTCTAGATAATAAAAGAAAAAGGTACTCTAGAAAAAAAAGAAAAAGGTACTCTAAAATAGAAAGAGTTACTATAGAAAGAATAAAAAAAGATACCTTATAAAAGAAAAAGATACCCTATAAAATATTAAAGTACCTTATAAAAAAAAGACTTACCTTATAAAAGAAAGTTACCTTTTAAAAAAAAAGTTACCTTATAAAAGAAAGTTACCTTATAAAAAAAAAAGTTACCTTATAAAAGAAAGAGTTACCTTAGAAAAGAAAAAAAAAAGGTACCCTAAGAAAGAAGGAGTTACCTTAGGAAAGAAAGAGTTACTTTAGAATAGAAAGAGTTACCCTAGAAAGAATAAAAAAAGATACCCTAGAAAGAAAAGTTACCTTAAAAAAAAAAAGAGTTACCCTAGAAAAAAAAGAAAAAAGGTACCCTAGGATAAAAAGAGTTACTTTAGAAAGAATTAAAAAAGGTACCTTATAAAAGAAAGAAATATTATAAAAGATTAAAGTACCCTATAAGAAAAAGTTACCTTATAAGAAAAAGAGGTACTCTAGAAAAAAAAGAAAAAAAGTACCCTAGGAAAGAAAGTTACTTTAGGAAAGAAAGAGTTACCTTAGAAAAAAAAGAAGAATAATACCCTAGAAAAAAAAAAGGTACCCTAGAAGAGTAGTAGTCTAGCTATACTCTATTAGTAAACCTAACTAAATATAAAGAATTAATCTTATAGCTTTAAGCCTATAGCTTAGAGAAGCGTAATATCTTTATTAATAGCTAACTAAAAATAGCTATAGAGATAACGGTATCTACTAAAGCCGCTAATAAGAATACCGTTTTAATATACCTATTAGTATAACAGGCTGGGCCTGTATAAGGCCTTGTCAGACCTCTTGGCCTACTGTAACCTCAACCAGGGTATTAGAGCCTACGGCGCCAAGCACCCAATAGCTCGTGCGGCATAGACCTAATCAGACCGCCAGTTAGCTTAGATTAGTAGATTTTCCCTTCTTTCTCCTTATCTTAAGATACTTATATATAGTCGCTATAGCTGGTTATAATATACCTTGCCTTAGACCGTTATAATCAGTAAACGTAACCTACTTTAAAATTTTGTCCTATTATATTCTATAAACTAACCTTAGGAGGTTTTCCTAACTTAAAATAGACGCTATTAACTTACTTTTAGACTAAAAAACCGATCTTATTAGCAATAGGATTAAAAATAGAGATTATATCCTAACGGCTAAGTATTAGATTACGCTTCTGCTTAATACCTTACTATAGGTTATTCTTAACTTAGTATCTAGAAGGTAATTTAATATTCTACTGTTAATCCTGTTTGCTATTAAAATGTTACCTTACGCTATTCTCTTAATCTAAATTAAGAATATTTATAGCCTTGTCTTTAGGGATATTGTCCTAGGCTTATAGAGTGACTTTATTCTTAATCATTTTGACGAAACTTCATTAAGGAAAACTCTACCGCATAGATCTCTGTCTCCTTAAATAGCTTTACAGACGACTATAGGCTTTAGGCTTGTCACTTTGTAGCTAATAAGATTTACGGTTCTGCCACCAGCATTACAAACAACAGAGTGGTCTCTAACCTATAAGCATATCAGAATGTGGTTTGGCTATAGAATAGAAAGTGACTTTACCTTAATATTAGGTCGTCCTGTAAGGTCTCTTATTGTGGCCAGAGCTGTAGCTTCTGGCTCTGTAATAAATACAAGCGTTGTCTGTCTGGCGGGACGCTCTTCAAGAAGGCCAGCGTTTTTAGCAGCATGTTGCATGTAAGCTTTTATATATTCTGGCCAGATGGCTGGCAGTGTGACGACGACGTGGGATTTATATATATTAACGAGGTTATTTCCTGTTAATAAATCGATACTTTCAATCAAATAGTTCTATAAGCGGCAGAGGTAGCTGGTAATAATATCAACAGGATCTTTATTTACATCCTTTACTGCCTTTCTAGCTGTAGCTATCTTAGAAGAGGTTTAAAGGTTGTTAGGAAGGACGGCTTTGTCGACCGGAAGCACCTTAAACTACTGTATTAGTCTTAGATTTCCTTAATTAGGATCCTGTAACCCTAAAACACGGCGTTTTAGGCGCCACGGTATAGAATTTTAGTAGGTGCTTTCTCTCTATATCGACCGGAAGCACCTTAAACCACTGTATTACGTCTTAGATTTCCTTAATTAGGATCCTATAACCTTAAAACACGGCGTTTTAGGCGCCACGGTATAGAATTTTAGTAGGTGCTTTCTCTCTGTGTCGTGGTATAAGCCGTAATTATGTAGTGGTAATTATAGATCCCCTTTTGTCATTACACCCTATTAGAGGTATAATTTATCTCTGCTTCCTATCTCGTAATAACTTTGATGTCGTTTGGCTGGCCAGAAGAGGCCTAGCTAACGCCTAAGAAACTAAGCATATTAAAAATTAGCTTATAATTATAATTTAAATTTAACTTTTACTTATATGGTCCTGACGTTAATGCCGATTACTGTAGCATTTACGCCGGCTATAATAAAGCTATAGGGCTTTTTTCCCTAAAGCTTAAATAATAACTCTACTGCTATGGTAGCTATTACTGTTGCCTGCGCTTGGTTCTCTGGCCACTTTACTCCCTTAAAGGCCTCTATACTGATCTGGCCGTTCCCTAGCTCCAGTATATCTTTTCCTCCTACCTGCTTAGCCTAGACTTACTGCAGCTTAGCTAGCCTTATATAGAAAAACCAACATACTATCTCGGCTAATACCCCCTTCTAGAGCCCACATCTACCGCCTTCTACCCTTTTAAAAGACTGGTAATCAGACTTATCTAGCCGTATCCACCTAGGGCAGCAGATCTAGGGTACCTAGCAGAGGTTACAGGCGTGGTAGGGTGGGACTACACCCTTACTGCTGATCTCTTTTGCCCTTACTGCGGCTGTATAAAGCAGCGCTTCTGACCCCTCTTCCGCTCTTCCTTATAGGCATAACGTAAGGGTATGCCTATCGTCCCCCTCTACAGCCTCAAGGATTAGGCAGTTTGTACACCTTACGCCTGTCTCTATAGCATACTGTACCTTCTTAGTTAAGGTGTCTATATAGACCTCTCTAAGTGTAAGCTATAGGCAAGCTTGCCGCCGTAGCCTTTCTGCCTTCTGCTTACCCTCTTTAATAACCGCCTCTACCTCTAGCAAGAGGTGCCTTAGTGGGAACACCAACCTGTTTACTGTCCTCTTCTGCTAAGCATTTAATCTAGTCCTCTTGCTAGATGCTATAGGTATATCGGTCTCTCTATTGTCCCCTTAATCCTCTATATCCTCTAGGACAGCAGAAGCCTTTTGCTTTTAGCTAGGTAATCTAGGGGTTACCTAGCGTGTTGCTTAGATGCTTCTCGGTTAGCTTTGTCTAGGGGACATCCTGCTAAGGAACAGTTAATTATCCTCTGCTGGCTGTGGCCTCTTCCCCTTAGGCGTTACTGCCCTGTTATGTGTTTGGCTGCTGCTGTTAACCTTTATACTACTGCTGCTTTTATAGCTGTCTGCCTAGGGGTTGGTTGCCAGGCCTTCTTTTTCTTCTTAAGGTAAATAGGGTTTTATACCTTCTAACACTGTTTGGTTATTAGTATAATTTGTAAGCGTTAGTAGGTTTACTTACGCTTACTAGCTTGGCTGGTAAAGCCACCACCTCAGCCTGATGTCTAGTTAGGTAAGCCGTCTACCCTGCTGCTGTCTGTAGGGCCCCTTTTAGTGCTGTTAATACTGGGTTAAGACCCTTCTGCCTCTAAGTTATATATACTGGTGTCTACGTCGCTCTCCAGGACCTTAATAATCTCTTGGCTTAATACTAGGCTAAGTGCTGTATCGTAACAGTTATTACAGGCGGCTTCCCTATCCTGACACATATAGGTCTGGTAGGTCTTATCGGCAACTATCTTACCGTTAAGGTACCGCCCTAAAGGGATATATCGGCATCTGTATTTATTTACTAAGGCGGTAAGGGCGGTATCCCTTATATCCTCGTCTTACCCTACTAATAGCACTGCCTACACTTTTACCCTGTTACGCCCTGCTTGGCCTGTCTGCTGTAAGTATTGCTTAATATTGTAAGGTAGGCTGTAGTGGATGACGCCGACTACATCAGGGATATCCAGCCTGAGACCAAGCGCGTCTGTTGCGACGATAGGCCTGCTGCTCTGGAGCCAGGCCTTTAAGGCCTGCTTTCTTTTTTCCTCCTTAAGCTTGCCGTAGTACACTTTACAGTTAAAGTAATCTGAGAGAGCCTCTGCCTCTGCTATCGTCTAGGTATAAATAATCATCCTAATTACTAAGTCGCTCTTATATCTTTTAGTTATAGCCTAGGCGATATCTGCTAGGTGAGGGCGACCTGGCGTCCTCCTTATAGAGTACGCTATATTACCCTGGCGGGTGCTCTCCCTGATAAGCATGGCGTCGGTAGGGTTAACGCCTAGAAGCTAGAAGAACCTTGGCTTGTCGGCCGGCGGTAGTGTGGCTGTCAGGCAGACGATCTGTACACCTAGCCTTATCATCTAGACACTAACGTCTTAAAGGCTTTGCCGATAGGCAAGGCTGGCGTCTAGTATCGTGTGACACTTGTTAATAACCACCGTATTAAGTAGGTACTTAGCCTTAAGCTTCTACAGCATCTCCCAGAACGCCGGCGTTACCGACCGCTCTAGCGTGACTAGGATAAGGCGGCTTACCGGGCTGTCTGGTCCGGTCCATACCGTCGTATCAAGCCGCATGCCTTTACACTGTGCCTTCAAGTTGTTCTGGAGCGCCAGGAGCGGTACGACCACCACGGTGGTGCCGCCGCAGGCGATCGCGGCCAGGAGCTGGAATGCCAGGCTCTTGCCCCGGCCTGTGCCGGCCACCCAGACCACCGGCGTCCTCTGTATGACGATGGCCTCTAGGGCCTGGGCCTGTGTGCCCCAGAAGCTTACTGAGTCTAGGGTCTTGCTTATCAGCTGGAACGCGTCCAGGAGGTCGGCCTTAGCCATCTCTATCTGCCGCTTCTTTTACACCCTAGAAGCGGCCCTAAGCTGTTTTTCTTCTACCATAATAAGAAAGGACTTTTCGGTATTAAAACCTAAGAAGTTATACCACTAGATGCTGATATTATAGAACTGCTGCCACATCGTTTCGTTACCTACAGCACCTATGTCCTGGGGCCGCACGTAGATGCTGTCCTGGACACGCCAAGAGTGTGCTGCCTGTAAGGCCAGCGCGTCGTTTGGCATGTTGCCGTCGCTAAGGCCGGATTCTGAGTCGGAGTCGTCCCTGCCGTCACCGTCACCGCCGTCCCTGCTGTCCCCTCTTGGGAAGGGGTCCCTAAGGTATCGTTAAGACATAGCGATAATACTGTACCGCATCTTGCAGGTGCCAAAGGCCGTGCCAAGGCTCTTTAGGGTGACCTTCTGTAAGGCTGTTATCACTCTGCCGCCTGGCTAGGGCCCTTTGCCAGGCACGTCTGTAACGCCCTGTATAGAGCACGGCGCCTGGCTGAAGAGGTAGCTGCTTGGGGTCAGCGTGCCGGCCTCCTGCCCGCCTGAGAGGCGCTGGGCCTTAAGGAACTGCCAGAACGGTAGGATAAAGGCAAGGTAGACGACAACAAGCTCCCCTACCGCCTGTAGAAGGAACCAGTAGACCGCCCTGTAATGACCGATCTGGATAAAGTTCTTGTGGTATAGCGTCGCAATGCTTACTATCCCTGTGTAGATCAATATGTTTTAGAACCCTTCTGCCGGCGTGTTACGGTATCAGATAGGCGTAACCTTTATGCCTTATACCGGCTGTCCCCTAGTGACGTATATAAGAAACAGAAGCCTCTCCCAGAAGTCGTTAACCACCTTACCGTAACGCTTAATAGCCGTCTCCCTCTATAGGAGTTTCTTATTACCGGCTTTCTAGGCCTAGTCGCCATGTACCTCCCCTGTCGCAAGATTGACCGTCTGCTTAAAGATATATCCGGTATACTTATTAACCTACCAGCAGTTACTAAAGTCCTCTAGGAAGTAGTAACCTAACGTCTTGTTAGACTAATTATTAACAAGCTGTAGGAGGGGTACTGTAGGGGGATTATCTGCCGGCCTTTTACCCCCAGCATATCCAGAACAGAGTAAGGCTGCTAACTCTCTTGCCTTGGCGGCCTGGTCGTAGACCATGTTCCGGAAGTCTGCCATAACAAACTCACCGTCAAAAAGGAATAGCTTGTTATACTGCCAGGTGATACAGCCGCTTAAGCCGGTCTGCCAACAGATCGTCATACCATACGCCCGCGTCTTCTACATCCATGACAGCGGCGCTAGGATGTAGCTCTTAGGCGACTGTGCCTCCATATAGAGGAAGCAGGTGATTATCCCACGCACAACGTAGGTCACCGTCTTGGCCTTGCGTGGTGTAGAGGCTTTGTCGTCTAAATCTAACTATTCCTTATAGTCCTATCCCCTGGCTGGTATATAATCAGATCTGTTATCCTCTTCTCTTACAGACAGTAAAACATAGTAGAGGACGGCAAAGCAGGCCAGCTTAATAATTCCCAAGTATACCGGTATATAGTTTAGAGCCAACTCCTACAATCCGTCAGGCCGTAAGCTAAGTACAGCAAAGGCGCTTAGGAGAGGGCTTTTATATAGGTCGTCAGGAAGGTTATAGTCTAATAGGGCGATAACAAGGCAGAGGTATAGGTTATCTATAGTACGGTTAAATAACCTAACGTTATCAACAGATAAGCTGCCCTGTTACCTCTTATACACCTTAGTAAAGTTATAAAGGAGGCGCCTCTATCTAATTATTACTATAAATAGCAGGATTAACGCCTCTAGGGCCTGCAATAAATATATTATTAGCTAACTACACCTGGTTCTGCCTTCTGTTACTGCTGTTTTTACCTACCTCTAACGTCTGCTAGACAAAACACATAACGCTCTCCTACCGTCCTAGATACCTCTTCTAGGTAGTAGGTTTTATAAAAGGCTGCAGCGGCCTTATCAGGCAATCTCCCGACAACCGGCAATTAATCTCAAACATCACCGTATTGTTAGTTTAGGCAACGGCGTAGGCCTGGGCCTTGCCTATCACACGGCGTAGGCTCTCTAGCAGGGCGCCAAGCACAAATTCTTTTTCTCTGGCTTGCCCTACCAGGGCATACAGGGTGCTGCAGTCGATGCCCTTTAGGTGCCGGTCCCATCCGGTGCATGCAAGCCAAAGGTTAGGCTCTAGGGTTATATCTATAATCGTCACCCGGTCCTCCCAACCTATCTCCAGGCTGCTTAACGTCTACAGGTATATTCTGAGGGCTAAGGCCTTTATCTGGCGCTTAATTAAGGGAGTTAGACTGCCGACCTTAAAGTTAAAGGAGTATCCCTTAACGGAGCCTCCTACTAGGGTCTAGTAAAAGACCTTAAACCTTATATGCTTGTTGTTGTCTTGCGTTCCTCTAGATACTAATTTAATATCCTTATAAGAGTTACTAATATAACAGATAACGGTATCTCTAGAGAAGGCAATATACTAATAGGTGGTCAGGTTAACGGCACATATAACTCCAAACTAGGGTTTACTAAGCTCCAGGATAGGGTCGTTCTCGGCCGGGGGCGGCTTTTACTCTGCTGCTACATGCGTTAAGCTGCAGAACGTGTTAGGGTACTGGTTTTTAAGGACATTAACGACCTCCTGGCGCTCCCTTAGTAGTATCTCTAGGTAGGACTCCTTAAGGTGCCTTAAAGCGGTCCTAAGTGTCTTACCTATATAGCAGGACGTACACATAAGAATACAGTAGGCTTTAATATAGGTAAAAAGCTCTATAGTAAATAAAAGAGATAGAAAAAGGGTTTATAGTTTTAGCTAAGATAGAAACTAATCTGGTTATTATTAGCTGCTATAAAATAGTTCTATAGCCTTAGATAAATCCTGGTTTTATATCTCTAGTAACTGTTTACCTATTATACTAAAACTTCCCTATATTATTTATAGGACTAGCGACCCGCTTATAATCTAGCCTTATAGATATAACAGATAGATTATATACCAGTCATCTTAAGACACTAAACCTGCGCTAGAGGCATTCCGCCGCCAATATCCCTAAGCGACAGGTTCCCTACAATAAGTCCCCCGTCTGTAAGTTCCCTATAGCGACTTCTCTACAATAGATCCCCTAATAGGTCGCCTGGCGATAAGTCCCCTAACGATAAGTTCCCTATAGCAAGTTCCCTATAACGTATGTTTAGTGATAAGTTCTCTATAATAAGTTCCCTAAAGCGAGTTCTTATCGATAAGTTCTCTGCAATAGATCCCCTAGCGATAAGTTCCCTACAACAAGTTCTTTATAACGAGTTCTTTACAATAGATCCCCTAATAGGTCCCCCGGCGATAAGTCCCCTAACGACAAGTTCCTATATTACCAAGCAACAAGTTCTAAGCGATAAGTTCCCTACAATAAGTTCCCTACAACAAGTTCTCTATAACAAGTTCTCTACAATAGATCCCCTGATAGGTCCCCTGGCAATAAGTCCCCTAACGACAAGTTCCTATATTACTAAGTAATAAGTTCTAAGCGATAAGTTCCCTATAACAAGTTCCCTATAATAAGTTCTTTACAACAAGTTCTCTACAATAGATCCCCTGATAGGTCCCCTGGCGATAAGTCCCCTAACGACAAGTTCCTGTATTACTAAGCAATAAGTTTTAAGCGATAAGTTCCCTACAACAAGTTCTCTACAATAGATCCCCTAATAGGTCCCCTGGCGATAAGTCCCCTAACGATAAGTTCCCTACAACAAGTTCTCTACAATAAGTTCTCTACAATAGATCCCCTAATAGGTCCCCTGGCGATAAGTCCCCTAACGACAAGTTCCCGGCAATAAGTCCCCTAACGATAGGTCCCCCAGCAACCCCAGCGACAAGTTCTTAGCGACAAGTTCCCTACAGCAGATTCCCACAACAAGTTCCTAGCGACGGATTCTCAGCAATAGATCCCCTAATAGGTCCCCTAGCAATAAGTCCCCTAACGACAAGCTCTTAGCGACAAGTTCTTAGCGACAAGTTCCTAACGATAAGTTCCCTACAGCAAGTTCCCAACAATAAGTTCTCCACAATAGATCCCCTAGCGTTAAGTCTCCTAACGACAAGTTCTCGGCAGTAAGTCCCCTAACGATAAGTTCCCATCAATAAGTCCTTAGCGACAGGTCCCCATCAACAAGTCCCTATCGACAAGTTCCCAGCAACAAGTCCTTAGCGACAAGTTCCCCACAACAAGTTCTCTATAATAGGTCACCTAATAAGTCTCTAGACGACAAGCTCTCTATAATAGGTTCTATAAAATAGGTCCCCTACAGTAAGTCCCCTAGCAACCAGATCCCTCTTATAAGTCCTATAATAACAGATTCCTTAAAGGAAAAATATTGCCTCTAAGTATAGACTATATACACTAAGGCCCCTGCTTTCTCTCTCCCTACCCCTAAGGCTAAAAGTAGTTTAATAGAAAACATAGGCTCCTTATACTACTTATATAGACTTCTTAGGTATTAAGTAAAATCCTTATTAGGGTTATCACTTATAAATCCCTCTATAATACATTATTAAAGCTAAGTAATTAGCTAGTATGTAAAAAGGCTTATTAGGGCATGCTTATAGTCTTTATAAACAGATCTAGAGATACTAGTAATAACTTAACTTATCCTCCTTACCCTCTTGTGTTCCAGCCGTATGTCGCATTAACAACCGCTCCTACAGAGGGGGACCGGTTCTTGCTGCCAAGGCGTATAAAAACTGGCTTATAGGTTTAGTTTGCAGGGGTAGCCACAGTGACGCCTTCCAGGGAATAACGCCCACACTACAGAAGCAACAAGGTAATATAGTTAAGGTTATTAGGTTTTAAAGAGTACCGCTTTAATATTATTAAACGCTTAAGGTCTTTAATAGTACTCTATAATATTATACCTTCAGTATACCAAATAGTTCTTTCCATACTAATAGAGTTTTATAGTGACTTAATAAGTTTAGTCTCTCTATATACCCTAAGGAGTATACAGCCTACAGCAGATACGGCTGCCAAACAGAGATACTAAGCTTAAGCTGTTAAAGTAAAGTTACCTGCCTACAAGGAGCTAACCTTGTCTACTTAGAGTAGAAACAGTATAAATTCAGGGGTTAGTTTTTAGTCTGCCGGCGTAAAGGCCACAAGAGCTGCCACACAGGTATAATACCCTACCGGCAGGAATAAAGGTAAGTTTATAAGGTTTTAAGGTTAGTCTTTTAGAAAGGATAACTTATAAATCAGAAGTACAATTTTAAATACATCGTTTACAGGGTGGCTACTAGAGACCTTTATAAAGATCCCCCCTATAAGGTGGGTTTTATAGAAGGACCACTAACACCTTAACCACCTAAGATTACCCCTGGCTATTGTCTAGATGCTTAAGGTCAGTAGGGATTTATATACTGACCTAGCAGTACACGCTACGGCTTTCGCCCCTAGCGCATCCAAAGCGGGTTAGTAACCTATTAATAGGTAGGGATATTCTAGGTTATAGCGTAATCACCGCTTACTAGAAACCCTCAGCTAGATTATTACTTCCGCTTTAGATAAAAGTAATAACCCTATTAGCCTTACAATAATAATTCACCTTACAGTAATGTTTATCCTAATAAGGCTGTTACCTATTAAGGCTTTACATAGCTAAGGCATAAGTTGACTTTATGTCTGTAGCGCTAGCCTTACGGTTGTCGCCACCGCTGCCGATTGTATCTGCTTAGGGTTGCTTAAGGTATGGCTTGCCGCTAACAGCCCTTTCGGTCTGCTAGGCCCTGGATTTGCTGGAATAGGCGACGATGTAGATGTACCTAATCCTAACATCACCAGTAGGGCTGCCGCGGC
>MU843706.1:7081-19346 GCA_030867255.1 Colletotrichum somersetense | reverse complement strand
GGAATTAGAGGTAGAATTAGGAGGTAGAATCAAGAGGTAGAATCAGGAGGTAGAATTAGAGGTAGAATTAGGAGGTAGAATTAGAGGTAGAGTTTAGAGGTAGAATTAGGAGGTAGAATTAGAGGTAGAATTAGGAGGTAAAATCGGGAGGTAGAATTAGAGGTAGAATTAGGAGGTAAGATCAAGAGGTAGAATTAGAGGTATAATCAGGAGGTAAGATCGGGAGGGGGAATTAGAGGTAGGATCGGGAGGTAGAATCAGCAGGTAGAATTAAGATATATAATTAGGATATAGGGTAGAAAAATAGAATTAAGAGATAAAATAAGTTAATAATAAGGCTTAGTCTATATCTATATTAGGTTCTCTAGTGTCTAGAGGTGTCGTTAGGATCGGCAGGCTAATTAGGTGTATATTAGGCTAAGGCTTATTAGGGTATACTTATAGTCTTTATAAATAGATCTAGAGATACTAGTAATAACTTAACTTATCCTTTTTACCCTCTTATGTTCTAGCTATATATTATATTAATAACTGCTTCTATAGAGGGAGACCGGTTCTTACTGCTAAGGTATATAAAAACTAGCTTATAGGTTTAGTTTATAGGGGTAGCTATAGTAATACCTTCTAGAGAATAATACCTATACTATAGAAGTAATAAGGTAATATAGTTAAGGTTATTAGGTTTTAAAAAGTACCGCTTTAATATTATTAAACGCTTAAGGTCTTTAATAGTACTTTATAATATTATACCTTTAGTATACTAAATAGTTCTTTTTATACTAATAGAGTTTTATAGTAACTTAATAAGTTTAGTCTCTCTATATACCTTAAGGAGTATACAGCCTATAGCAGATATAGCTACTAAATAGAGATACTAAGCTTAAGCTGTTAAAGTAAAGTTACCTGCCTATAAGGAGCTAACCTTATCTACTTAAAGTAAAAACAGTATAAATTTAGAGGTTAGTTTTTAATCTGCCAGTATAGGGGCTATAAGAGCTGCTATATAGGTATAATACCTTACTGGTAGAAATAAAGGTAAGTTTATAAGGTTTTAAGGTTAGTCTTTTAAAGAAAACAACTTATAAATTAAAAGTATAATTTTAAATATATTATTTATAGGGTAGCTACTAGAGACCTTTATAAAGATCCCCTCTATAAGGTAGGTTTTATAGAAAGACTACTAACACCTTAACTACCTAAGATTACCTCTAGCTATTATCTAGATGCTTAAGGTCAGTAAGGATTTATATACTAACCTAACAGTATATACTACAGCTTTTACCTCTAGTATATCTAAAGTAGGTTAGTAACCTATTAATAGGTAGAGATATTTTAAGTTATAGTGTAATTACTACTTACTAGAAACCCTTAGCTAGATTATTACTTCTACTTTAGATAAAAGTAATAACCTTATTAGCCTTATAATAATAATTTACCTTACAGTAATATTTATCCTAATAGGGCTATTACCTATTAAGGCTTTATATAGCTAAGGTATAAGTTAACTTTATATCTATAGCGCTAGCCTTACGGTTATTACTACTGCTGCTAATTATATCTGCTTAAGGTTACTTAAGGTATAGCTTACTGCTAACAGCCCTTTTAGTCTACTAGGCCCTAGATTTACTAAAATAGATAATAATATAGATATACCTAATCCTAATATTACCAGTAGGGCTGTTACGGCACTAGCCTTACGGTTATCTCCCCTACTGCTAAGTATATCTTCTATACTGCTTACTTAAGATATAGCTTACTGCTAACAGCCCTCTTAGTCTGCTAGGCCTTAGATTTATTAGAATAGGCGACAATATAGATCTGCCTAGGCTAAATATCTCTAGTAAGGCTACTATAGCACTAGCCTTACAGTTATTGCCTCTACTACCGATTATATCTCTTATACTAGAAATAGCTTACTGCTAACAGCCCTTTTAGTCTGCTAGGCCCTAGATTTATTAAAATAGGTAACAATTTAGATATACCTAATCTTAAAATAACTAGTAGAGCTACTGTAGTACTAGCCTTACGGTTATTACCCCTGCTGCTAATTGTGTCTCTTATACTGCTTATTTAAGATACAGCTTGCTGCTAACAGCCCTTTTAGTCTGTTAGGCTCTAGATTTATTAGAATAGGTAATAATATAAATATACTTAATCTTAAAATAACTAGTAAAGCTACTGTAGCACTAGCCTTACAGTTATTACCCCTACTACTAATTATGTCTTTTATACTGCTTACTTAAGATACAGCTTGCTGCTAACAGCCCTTTTAGTCTGCTAGGCCCTAAAGTTATTAGAATAGGTAATAATATAGATCTACCTAAGCCTAATATAACTAGTAGGGCTACTATAGCACTTACCTTACAGTTATTACCCCTACTGCCTATCTAAATGTTTTTAATACTTATTATACTGCCTAAACTGCTAGTTATAGCCCTTTATTCTACTTAAAAAATATTTATAAAAGCCTTAGCCTGCTAATATCTAAGAAGGAGAAATAACTAAGCTATAGCTATTTAGTATTTATATTAATATTTATCTTTTTATTCCCTAGGTTTACTTATAATAATATAGTAACCTAGGCCCTTCCCTTATAGTATATAGAAATCACTTTATAAAGACTATTAGAGGTATCTATAGATTATTATACTGCCTTAATAGACGCTTTAGTATAGGCTAGCTTCTGCTATAGTACCCTACTGCTAAAGCACTTATAGGGGGCCTATAAGGTGGTATAAGGTACTATAATATAGAAGCCTATATAATATAAGATAGTATATATATTAAAAGTTTAAAAGGCCTGCTGCTAACCAAGACCTTTATCCTTTTTATTAACTTTCTAGTACTTTTTAGGCCTTAACTCTACTATACTAGGTTTTATCTTAAAAAAATACTTCCTAAAAAAAGATTTTATATAGAAAAATAAAAAAATCGACTTATAGTTGCCTAGCCTTTATTACGTCCTATAAGCAGCCTACTATAGCCTAAGTGTTAATAAAAGTTTAAAAAGGCCGCCGCTAGGCAAGACCTTTCTCTTTTTTATAGACCTACCGACGCTTTTTAGGCCTTAACTCTACTCTACTAGGTTTTATCTTAAGAAAATATTTTCTAAAAAAAGATTTAGTATATAAAAATAAAAAAATCGACTTATAGCTACTAAAACCTTATTTAATCCTATATGTAAACCTGTAATATACCTGCTACCTAACCTTATTATCGCCGCCTCTACATCGTTTACTCTTTACCGCCTATACGGTTTCTTTTTACTTATAAGGTAACTTTTTCTACTTTTAGGGTAACTTTTTCTACCTTTAGGGTACTTTTTTCTACCTCTAGAGAAACTTTTATTTACCTATAAGGCACTTCTACCCCCTATATATTCCTATATCTAGGGTACTTTTTCTACCTTTAGGGTAACTCTTTTTACCTTTATAGTACTTTTATCTCTAGTATATCTCTACCTCTAAAGTATCTTATTTTACTTCTAGGGTATCTTTTTCTAGTATAGTAAAAGGTTATATTTTATATATAACCTACTTTTTAAGGTACTTTATAAGTTTTAAATATAATATTAGATACTATAAGGGGTTAAGGTCTAGATCTATAAGGGCTTTTCCCTCTATTAGATACCGCTTTAGAGGTATACTACCTAGCCCTCTAGGTATAATATAATATATAATTGCTTAGCTTAACGCCGGTTTTTTAAACTTAAAGGGCTAATATCTCGCCTAGTAGATGCTATATAATAAGAAGAGTTTTATATTTCTAATCCTTATAAAAGCCTCTATAAAATAAGTTAATATATACCTCCTAGCACTATAAGTAAAATATAATAAGATATAGCTTTATATTTAGGTTCCTTATAGAAGACCTTCTAAAGTACCTAAAAGCTCTTCTAGGGTAAGAAAAATAGCTTTTAAAGATACTTTTCTATTTTTTTAGTATAAGATCTCCTGCTGCAGGGAATCTAGTTCTCAGTTTATAAGGCCTTCTTCCGCTATTAGCTGCCTTTCTAAATATATACCTTGCGGCCCTGTAGGTATATTATAATAAAAGATGGCCTGGCTAAACGCCGGTTCTTATAACTTTAAGGGCTAATGTCTTGCCCGGTAGGTACGCCATAGTGGAAGGGCTCTATATTTAGAATCCTTATAAAACACCTTCTAGGGTGCTTAAAACCTCTCCTAGGGTACTTAAAAACTCCTCTAGGGTACTTAAACACTCTTCTAGGGTAATAAAAACGACCTTCTAGGGTACTTTTCTTTTTTTTAAACATAAGATGTCTTGCTATTGATAATCTAGTTCTAGGATTATATGGCCCTCTTCCCCTATTACTTACCTTTCTAACGGTATACTTTACGGCCCTGTAGGTATAATATAACAGAAGCTGGCTCAGCTAAACGCCGGTTCTTAAAACTTTAAATGCCAATATCTCGCCCGGTAGGTACGCTACAGTGGAAGGGGCTCTATATCTAGAACCCTTATAATGGCCTCTATGTGATAAGTACAACTAGTCTATAGCCCTGTAAGTAAGATATGTTTAAATATAGCTTTTTATTTAGGTTCCTTATAGAATACCTTCTAAAGTAATAAAAAGCTCTTCTAGGGTACTTTTTTATTTTCTTAGTATAAAATCTGCTGCTGTAGGCAATCTGGTTCTAGGTCTATAGGGGCCTCTTCCCCTATTAGTTACCTTTCTAATAGTATACCTCGCGGCCCTATAGGTATAGTATAACAGAACATGGCCCAGCTAAACGCCTGTTTTTAAAACTTTAATAGCTAATATCTCGCCCGGTAAGTACGCTACAGTAGAAAGGGCTCTATATTTAGAATCCTTATAGAATACCTTCTAGGGTTCTTAAACACTCTTCCAGGGTAACAAAAAACTCTTCCAGAGTAATATAAACCGCTTTCTAGGGTACGTTTCTATTTTTTTAGTATAAGATCTCCTGCTATAGGGTATCTAGTTTTAGGTTTATAGGGGCCTCTTCCCCTATTAGCTGCCTTTCTAACGGTGTACCTTGCGGCCCTATAGGTATTATATAACAGAAGATAGGTTAGCTAATACCGGTCTTTTAAACTTTAAGGGCTAATATCTCGCCCGGTAGGTGCGCTAGAGTAGAAAGGGCTCTATATCTAGAATTCTTATAGGACACCTTCTAGGGTACTTAAAAACTCTTCCAGGCTAAGAAAAACAGCTTTTAAGGGTACTTTTCTTTTTCTTATTGTAAGATCTCTTGCTATAGGGAATCTGGGTCTAGGTTTATAGGGGCCTCTTCCCCTATTAGCTCCCCTTCTAACGGTATACCTCGCGGCCCTGTAGGTATAATATATCAGAAGATAGGTTAGCCAAACGCCGGTTTTTTTAACTTAAAGGGCTGATATCTCGCCGGTAGGTACGCTACAGTAGAAAGGGCTCTATATCTAAAATCCTTATAGAACACCCTCTAGGGTACTTAAAAACTCCTTTAGCGTAACAAAAAACTCTTCCAGAGTAACAAAAAGGTCTTCTAGAGTAATACAAATAGCTTTCCAAGGTACTTTTCTATTTTTTTTAGTATAAGATCTCCTGCTATAGGGTATCTAGTTTTAGGTTTATAGAGGCCTCTTCCCCTATTAGCTGCCCTTCTAACGGTATACCTCGCGGCCCTATAGGTATAATATATCAGAAGATAGGTTAGCTAAACGCCGGTTTTTTTAACTTAAAGGGCTAATATCTCGCCCGGTAGGTACGCTAGAGTGGAAAGGGCTCTAT
This sequence comes from Colletotrichum somersetense, assembly GCA_030867255.1. Lineage (NCBI taxonomy): Eukaryota > Fungi > Ascomycota > Sordariomycetes > Glomerellales > Glomerellaceae > Colletotrichum > Colletotrichum somersetense. The sequence goes on along the minus strand of MU843706.1, from coordinate 13,591 downwards.
ATTTAAAATCCTTATAGAACACCCTCTAGGGTACTTAAAAACTCTTCCAGGGTAACAAAAAGGTCTTCCAGGGTAAGAAAAACAGCTTTAGAGGGTACTTTTCTATTTTCTCGGCGTAAGATCTCTTGCTACAGGGAATCCCGTTCTCGGTTTATAAGGCCCTCTTCTACTATTAGCTGCCTTTCTAACGGTATACCTTGCGGCCCTGTGGGAATAATAAAACAGAATATAGGTTAGCTAAACGCCGGTTTTTTAGACTTTAAGGGCTAATATCTCGCCCGGCAGGTACGGTGCAGTAGAAAGGGCTCTATATCTAGAACCCTTATAATAGCCTCTATATAACAAGTATAACTATTCCATAGCCCTGTAAGTGTAATATAATAGAACATAGCTTTATATTTAGGTTCCTTACAAGAGACCTTCTAGGGTACTTAAAAACTCTTCCAGGGTGATAAAAAACTTAGCCCAGGTAATAAAAAGCTCTTTTAGAGTACTTTCTATTTTTTATATATAAGATCTCTTGCTATAGGCAATCTAGTTCTAGGCTTATAGGGCCTTCTTCCGCTATTAGCTGCCTTTCTGACGGTATACCTTACGGCCCTATAGGTATAATATAACAGAAGATAGGTTAGCTAAACGCCGGTTTTTTAAACTTTAAGGGCTAATATCTCGCCTGGTAGGTGTGCTATAGTAGAAAGGGCTTTATATCTAGAGCCTTTATAAAAGCCTCTACCTAATAAGTATAACTAGTCCCTAGCCCTATAAGTAAAATATAATAGAAGATGGCTTTATATTTAGGCTCCTTATAGGACACCCTCTAGGGTACTTAAAAACTTTTCTAGGGTACCTAAAAACTCCTTTAGGGTAATAAAAAACTCTTCTAGGGTAACAAAAAGGTCTTCTAAAGTAATAAAAATAGCTTTCTAAGGTACTTTTCTGTTTTTTTAGTATAAGATCTCCTGCTATAGGGTATCTAGCTTTAGGTTTATAGGGGCCTCTTCCCCTATTAGCTGCCTTTCTAACGGTATACCTTGCGGCCCTGTAGGTATTATATAACAGAAGATAGGTTAGCCAAACGCCGGTTTTTTAAACTTTAAGGGCTAATATCTCGCCCGGCAGGTACGCTATAGCAAAAAGGGGTTTATATCTAGAATCCTTATAAAAACCTCTATATAACAACTATATATAGTCTCTATACGTTAGGAACCTTTATTCCTTCTTTAGTCGATTTAGCGACTTACGTGCCGGATCGGATAAGGTTTTAGTGGCTGTAAGTCGATTTTTTTATTTTCCTATACTAAATCTTTTTTCAGGAAATATTTATTCAGGGTTAAAGCAGGTATAGCAGAGTTAAGGTACAAAAAGTGTCGGTAGGTCTATAAAAGGAAGCAGTGTCACCGCCAGGTGGCTTGGCGACCTTTTGGCCTCAGCGGTCTAGGCCTGGCAGCATAGAAATACGTCTGTAACTGCCCCTAACTACGCTAAATACTTAGCTACGGTTAGGGTAGTAAATCGATATAACGGCTGGCAGGCCCTACGCCTAGTTATTCTAAGATAGAGGTTAGTATCTAGAGGGCTCCCCTCTAATAAAGACCACTATCACTGTCCTAAGTACTCTAAAGACTTAGCTACAGCCAAGCTTATAGGTTTTATAACTGGCAGGCCTTATGCCTAGTTATTCTAAGATGGCGGTTAGTATCTAGGGGGTCCTCCTCTAGAGAAAAGCGCTATCGCTGTCCTAAACATCCTAAAGACTTAGCTACAGCTAAGCTAGTAGGTATCACAACTGGCAGGCCCTACGCCTAGTTATTCTAAAGTGGCGGTTAGTATCCAGGGGGTCCTCTTCTAGAGAAGAGCGCTATCGCTGTCTTAAACATCCTAAAGACTTAGCTACAGCTAAGCTAGTGGGTATTATAACGGGCAGGCCTTACGCCTAGTTGTTTTCAGATAGTGGCTGGTATCTGATACTGCCTTTATCCTATTATATACGTCCAAACTATTGCACCCTTTAAGCGGTACGTGATGTTAAATTACACCTAAACTCGTCCTATATCATCTGACTGCTATATGGTGTCTCTTTAAACAACCTTGTAGGGCAGTGTTCTTGGTTGCAGGGAGTTCATAACAGCAGTCGCCCCCCCACTGCGGTGGCCGCCCAGGCAGACCACTAATCTGGGGTTGCCCGGCGGTTTAAAAGGTCTCTAGGCCCCTTATCCTGCTGGATAGGCCTTATAGATATACCGCCACTGGTTGTACTGACATAAGATAACAGGGGAAAAACGCCTGTGTTGGACGCTAAATAGCTAAACCCATAGGGTCAGTTTCTCCTCTCTAGGCCCCTAAGCCTCCTTACCTCCCGGGGCAGGCAAGGTGGACGGTGCGCTTAGAGGAATCGGCTGGGGGAATTAGGTCTTACGCCTTTACTTCCTAGACATCATTAAATACCTAGAATATCCTACTGGCCTAGCGGTCAGGGATATCTGCTGTAGTAATATATTATACCTTTCTTTATTATACTGACTTTACTATTACAGTCAAGTGACAGGGGAGGGTCTTACGCCTTTACTTCCTAGGTATCGTTAAATACCTAGAATATCCTACTGGCCTAGCGGTCAGGGATATCTGCTGTAGTAATACATTATACCTTTCTTTATTATACCGACTTTACTATTACAGTCAAGTGACAGGAGAGGGTCTTACGCCTTTACTTCCTAGGTATCGTTAAATACCTAGAATATCCTACTGGCCTAGCGGTCAGGGATATCTGCTGTAGCAATACATTATACCTTTCTTTATTAAACCGACTTTACTGTTACAGTTAAGTGACAGGGGATTATAGGCAACTTATCCTACATATAGCTCTCCTAAGGATCGCCAAATAACCAGAAGACCGACCGGCCTTATCTGCTAGACGCCTAAGACAAATCTTAACTGACATCGATTGTTACAAACATTTAGAACGTAGGTACGCCTAGGCCTTAATAGCAGAGGGCCCGGCATTATGCTGGAGATACCCCCGGCAGGGGCTTCTGCGTATTGCTATATCTACTGAGACCTCTGGCAACCTACACGGAACTAAACTATCTACACTTATTACAGAGGGTAGGGAATCTTGCCTAGGCCCTTATAGGTTTACAGTTAGTGACCCTGCCGATAAGCACTCCCTTAGTGCTCTAAGCATAGGCAATAGTTTAACCTGCCACAAGAAGTCATAGAGGCTAGCGACTTATAAGGGGACAGAGGGAACAGTTACACTTAGTAACAGGCAACTAGAGCCTGCTTCCAAGCGGCAAGACCGGCTAAATCCCTAATCTATTTGGGCTCTAGATAGGGACCTATGGCCGGCGTTACTGGGTAAGGTTAATACACTAGGCACTAGAAGGTTATATATAGTGCTACCAAGAGGGCGGCCTATACCTCCTGCTATAAGGTTAAAGCGCTTTACTCTCTTCCTAGTGTGCATACTGTATTAGAAGGTGCCTAGTGTTAGGTCGCATAGGGACTTTAGCAACTTTAGCTATAAGGCCGGCAGGGGTTCTTACACTAGGCACTAGAAGGTCACACATAGTGCTACCAAGAGGGCGGCCTACACCTCCCAACATAAGGTTAAAGTGCTTTACTCTCTTTCTAGCATACATGCTGTATTAAAAGGTGCCTAGCGTAGGGCCCCTAAGGACTTTAGCTGTAAAGCCAGGGGGATAAGCAACAGTTAGTGATTCTCCTTACCCACCTGCTATAATAGCTGTAATATAGCATGTTTTATAAACATAGAGATAGAAGACGTTTAGATAACCTCTTGCGGCTTAGTAGGGTAAAATCTTAACTTTAACTAGCCTAGGCTTATAGTCCCTGCTGTTTCGGTAGGGGCGGCAGCCTAGGCTTTTTCTATGCTTAAGATTACAGTGCAACGTCGCATATATTACATAATAAGATAAAGTGCCTTAAGGTATAACGGTGACAATTAATAGATTAAGGAGTACCTAGTGCGCCGGCGTAGGGCCTCCTCTATTAACAGCATATAGCGACAACGTCTTATAATAAGAGACGTTAGCCTCCAAAAAAGATATACTATATAATAAGCGAAAGCAGCCCTAAGACAAGACGTAAGTCCTAGGCCGTAATATCTAATGCTAAGGGACCTAGTTCTTTACAGACATTTAGCCTACTATAGGACTTATATCTAGATAAGAGGGATACATTTCTATAACTAGCGTAGGGGTTCCTACTATAGTTAAGATCATACCTTCTAAGTGGGGATTACTGGGGTTTAGGCTGGGATACAGACTTACTGTTTTGGCTATATAGGGAAGCCGGTAGGGTAAGCCCTCTAGGTAAGGAGCAACCTAGCTAGGCTAGGCGGTTTATATAATATATAGGCGCCTAAAGGTTAGGTTTAGCGTTAGTGTTTAGGCCTAGTTATATACTATAATTAGTTCCTAAACAACCTAGGTTAATCTAGGTAGGGAAGGCATAAAGCCTAAGGGCAGTCCCTAGCGACTGGTTAAGTAGGACTCTCTATCGTCTTCCTGTTTAGGCTAGTTAGCTAGACTTACAGTATTACTTTAGGCTTTATGCTACTCTTAACGCCTACTAGTAAGGAGACTTATTAGGTATTATACCTTTAATAAGACGCTACTAGACAGCCTCTCCCCTTTGCTAGGCCTTGTGCCTGGCGTGGGCCCTAAAGCGCAATAATAAGGAACCTCTGTCTGTCTCTCAGATGGTCGGGATACCAGGCTTCGGCCGGTTACTGACCTAAGTGACAAAGTCAAACGCTGCTCTGCTAAGCCTTTAGGGGAATAGGTAGAAGATACTGTAATTATTTAAACAGGCAGTATACCTTCTTTAGGTACTAATCTAAGGGATAGGCTTTTAGGCCTAAGTGATAAGTAGATTTCTTTAGTTACAAAAGTGTTATAAGTTAGGTACTATAGTTAGCTTAAAAAACAGGGAATAGCATAATAGACAGAGTTAACTATAGTCCCCTTAAGAAAGGGACTAGCACTAAGTGGTGCTATATATATTTAATTTAGCTTACTAATAGCTTTAAAGCGTTTACTAACTGGTCTTTTATTTATATAGGTATAACTAAACCTAACGTCACTAAGTAGGAAAATTTAGAGACAAACAACCCTAACTGCGCTGGCTAAACCCTACACCTCGTCTACCTGCCACCTCCGCTACAGGCCTAGCAGCAGCAGTAGGACTAACAGCTACAGAAGAAAAAGCAGAAGCTATAGTAATTATAAAGACAAACAGCCTTACTACTAAGTAAGGCATAATATAAGTTCTACTAAGTACTATTACAGTAATTACTAACGATATAAACATAGGGCTACACCGCCTAAAATAGGGCCTAAGCCGTAACGCCAATACTCTTAAATAATACAAGATAGTGTGGTAGAGAGACTTAAGGATAAGATTTGCCAGTACAATCAAAAGGGTGACGACAAGGTGACTAAGGTCTCTAGTTACCCACTCTATAACGCCAAGGTAATCTCTTAGCGTTATAATAGCAAACGGCTCCAGGCGCTACAGGCTTTTTTAAAAGAAGATAAGGAAGACCGTAATTACAGCAAAAAAGCCTATAACACTATCAGCACGTTCCTTATAGCAGCAGGGAATAGCCGGCAAATTCAGGCAGGTTACTTTAAGACCTATGGAGGCGACAGGCCGGGCAGCGGCCTCCCAAGACGCCCTAAAGGCGGTTAGGAAATCTAGGGGGCGGCTGTGGTGCCGCCTGGCGGCGTTACTCCAGGCACAGTTACAGTTTTCAGCTCTTTAGGGAGTAAGGCTGTAGCAACGGCTTCTAGGACAGGCAAGGATCTTATAGTTTAGGACCTACAGCACGCTGAAGGCGTAACGGCAGAGACAAGGATCAGGGATGCCTTACATAGCCACCAGAGACACCTCTATTCAGAGCTATATTAGCGATACCGCGTAGCTAGCGTGTAGTATTATATCGGCATACAGGTTAACGATAAGCGCCTTATAGGTAGTAAGGATAGTAGCGACGATAGGGGGGAGGCCGATAGGGACTGGCTTGTCTAGAGACTTTACAGGCTTACAAAAGCAGCAATTCGTAATTAGCAGAAGGGGCAGATCCAGCGTAATTATAGGCATATAGTAGATAATAAAAGCCTAGATAACTGGCTATAAGTAAAAGCGACTAACATGCCTTACTAGGCCTATAGCGACTAGGTCTACCTCCAGACTCCTTAGTTACCTCTATTTTTAGGCTTTAGTTTAGGGTTCTAATAACTACCTATTACTTTAAAAGCTAAAAGGTTATTTTTAAGGTAAATATTTAGGGAATAGTGTTTAGAATTACTATATAAAACTTAAGGTTAAACTAAGATAAATATAGGGTATAGACCTAAAGGATAAGATCAGGAGGTAGAATTAAAGGTAGAATTAGAGGTAGAATCAGGAGGTAGAATCAGGAGGTAGAATCAGGAGGGGGAATTAGAGGTAGAATTAGGAGGTAAAATCGGGAGGGGGAATTAGAGG
>MU843705.1:0-45938 GCA_030867255.1 Colletotrichum somersetense | reverse complement strand
TCTCTCTCTCTCTCTCTCTTCCTTTTTTCGTTTCTCTTTCTTCTCCCCCCCTTCCTAGCCGCCCGATAAAACCAACTACCCTCCGACATCTCCGTGTGCTCGTGCTGACCTAAAGGTTAACAGGTGGGCGCTGACCAACCCGCATCTATCCCTGCACATCCCGTCTGCTTCGCGAATCACTGTCTCTGCTGGTGTCAAGCGAAATGGTCATCCTCGCCGGCCTCGGGCGAGTCTCTCTTCGATACTGTCCAATCTACAGCTGCTACTGAGCGTACCGAGTTTTCGTCGCTGGCCGCTGACCCTGCACTTCTTCGCCAAGGATGTACATAAGGCATGGTTGCTGTCGTCTGCCAACGCGGCCGAGCCTCTGCGAGACACTCTGAATGTGGTCACTGACTTCGGCCCTGACCCTGCGGCATCTTCAGGCGACGCCGTGTGGGGCATCCATGCCCTGCCTCTGGACTACACACCCATCAAGGAATTCGTCGAAAAGGGTCAGTCCATTGCAACCTTTGAGAGAGAGGGCAACTGTATAGTATGCGCCGAGGCGCTCCCTCATGGGCAGCGATTGCTGGCTGTATGCCCGAACGAAGGCTGCGAAGGCGTCGGCCATCTGTCTTGTTGGAGTCGTCATATGCTCCGCAATGAAGGCGAGCAGCAAGCGGTTGTCCCCATTCAGGGTCGTTGCCCCCAGTGTGGGGGCCATGTCCGGTGGGTCGATATGATGAAAGAACTGACGCTGCGGGAAAGGGGCGCCAAAGAGATCGATACCCTTCTCAAGAAAAAGAAGAGGCGAACCAAGATTTGATGGGATCCATTTGGGTCCAGATGGCTCAATGATGGATCTGCATTGCAGATCAACCTGCGATGCAAAATCTTCAGTCGGCCCTTGAATCCTAATTGCTCAAAACGCCCCGAGTCAGATGGATTGTCATGAATCGGATGGCCAGGGACCCCTTTTCGAGTTTTCGTCAAAGCGGAGAGACGCTGCTTCGATCAAACGCTGATCCCACTTGACAGCCCAATTGCTATTCGAGTGTGGTTGCAAAGGATAGTCCTTCCTGTCTGATCAAAACATGGGCCTCTACTGAAAATTCTTACTGGCCGGGTCGTCTTCAATCTTGCAGGATATGGTCGGGCCGTCTCTAATCCCACTCAATTGAAAGATTAGTGGTTCGGGTTGGTACTTGGGTCACTACTGCGCAGGGCCACGCCTTCACTAAGAATCTTGATGTGAGTGTAGGCGAAAGCCTCCGGGTAGTGCTGGAATGTATCATCGAAATGGCAGGAGAGGTTGGTTGGTTGCGCCTCAAACCACGTGGTTCCAAATGTCTTTACTTCCGGATGCAAAGTCGTTAAGATGCCGCTGGGCAAAGTGTCGTTGCCGGGCCCGCCCGGCTTGGGGTAGAGTCAGACACCGAACGATCAACGGTCTGGCGATGTGCAACACCGGTAAGCCTTGGCGCCACCATTCAAGATGCTAGGCCAGCTTCGGGTGAGGTTTCAGCTGCAAACGTAGACAGTAAAGGTGTCGATCAGCTCAGGCGTAGCCTCATCGCGTAGTTCAGACTGCCTACTTAGGTACTAGGACCTGCAGTTGAATCACGTAGCTCGAATTAAAGAATAAAGTTAAAGCCCTCTAGGAGATCATCGCTGTCGCCAAATATTGTCTCGAACTTACCCGTACCTTCAATATCAACTCCGTGTCCTTATCCAGCTGTGATCTACTGCTGAGCAGCTCGTCCGCAGCGTACTTATGGACGGACATGTAAAGCATCCCGAACTTGATGGAGGCCACTCACGGCTGATCGGCCTCAACAACCACAACGTAGAAGGCAACCTCGCATAGGTCCCGGTTTGTTTTGTCTTCTTTCTTACGGCTGCATTCGTACTAGGGGGTTTTGTTTTTTGTTTCCCCATATCAAAAACATCCCTGGCGCAGGCCGAGTTTAGGCCGCGGTCAGAGACGAAAGCGTTATTCGTTTCTTCCACATGACTGTGGCCCCCCAGCCCCGTCCACGCGCGCAAAGCGATCGATGGCTTGCTACGGAACGGGAGGGGGTGTCTCTCGCCGTCAGGCAAGCGTGAGTTCCTATGGGAAAGGGGCAGTGCCGGGCGTTGGCTAACTTCTCTATTCCTCGACGCCCCTTGGTCAGCTCCGGTTCTTGTAAAGGGGAGAGGAGGGGGGGAGGGGGGTGCGACGTTGACCGGGCGTCGATGTCGGGCTAGAGGACTGGAAGAGACACAGAACTCACCAGGCCATGAGCAGTTAGCCGCGTGCAAGGATCAGTGGTGACCGTCGCCATTGAGGTTCGGGCCGGGATTCTCCGTTGGAATATCATGTCAACGACAACAACAACCATCTGTGTTTTGTCTGTTTCTGCCCTGGGGCGGCAGGCCGCTCTCTGGTAAGGAAGCGGACTGCAACATGATGCTGGCCCAGGTCGTTGGCAACATATGCGATGGGCCGGTTAGATATCGAGTATACGAACCGAAGGACATCCATACGACGCCGCTGCCATATTTGTCCGCAAGCCCTCCTGGTGTCTGCTGTTCGTTGGGTGAACACGATGCGGGCATGGGTTCTGCAGCGGACGGAGGCCGGCGTGGGGTTCCTTTGCTTCCCTTCCGGCCCAGGACGGACGGAAGAGCCAACATTGCTAAAAGGCATCAGAGTACTTTTTCAATTGTCAGGCGAACGACGTGCAAAAACCTCGGGAATAGAAGGCATAAAACCACATTACGTGAGGTATATACCCTTCGTTCGGCCATCGACCATCTGTGGACAGGCCCGGCATCTAATTGATCGGAAAGGGCTGTGGCAGACAGTCATCATGTTGATGGTTTCTTGGAGAGTCCCAATCGATCATCTGCGGTCGTTCCGCCTGATCGTGTCACACAGGGACATCGAATTTTATACTTCAGGGAGGGACCGGGAGGCAGGACGCGGTTACTGTATCACAAGATGACGACGATGATGGCTAAGCAAATGTTATTGGGAAGCAATAATACTCAATGCATTTCCACCCTTGCTCCCAGCTCAATCTGACGTCTGGCTAGAAAGGGCAGCCTAAATATGGGTATGGTGTGTCTTCTGTTGGCGGGCAGCAGAGAGAAAGGCGTCTCCTCATGAACAGCCTTGAAACCTACAGGTACAGCAAAAGTTTCACTACGTGGGGGTACTCTGCGGGTTAGGGTACTCATATTCCACCTTTCGGGGGGGGGGGGGGGGGTGTCTCGAGGTCATGTTAAAAGAGATGGTATCCTTGGTGTCGTGAAGGATCACAAGTCAGGTTGAACTTGGGGCATAATACAAAGGCCCAGCTTCTAATGGCCGGCTTCTATACACAACTAGCCTTGTCCCGCAAGTTTCCTGGATAGTCATAGGTGAACCTAGTGCGGAGTTCTAATTATACGACGTAAGTAGCTGGTCTTGCAGACGTGGTTGGTACGCCAGTCACGCAATCGTGTAACTCCAGCCACGAAGCTGTCACAACCGGAGTAGTAGGTTGAACAGAATCAAGGCTGCCGTTGCGTTAAGCGACAGCCTGACAACAACTTCCTAACGTTGTGGCTGATGTTGTTACCAGCACATACACCCACCAATAACTTTGTTATCTTTCATGGAATGCAGTTAAAGCGAAGGCTGAACAAGCAGTTTCCCTACGCTATTAGCTATTTTATACCGGATTGACAAGATATCTAGATCTAACATAGTATTTATAACCTGACATGATGACACCTCTAGCGTATATCTTTTCCAAAACCACGTAACTGGGATAGGGCGGTTGAAGGGAGCTGAGATAACAACTGAAATCACATGACGCTCATTCTTTCTGAAGTTTCGAAAGTGTTACTTGGCGTGGAAGGGTCTGAACCGTCTCCTTCGGATGTAAGGCTGTACGGAAACCTGTCACATCCTTATCTGTCGGGCCCGGGGGGAGGGATGTGGGATCATGCAAGGACATGGGATTCCTATGGTGTGCCCCTCGCGTCTCTGGTACACTGCACTGTGAGCACGCAATCGATGGTGACCGTGGAGAGGGAAAGCGTGTATGTGTTGTCGGGTTGGGCATCCCCGCCGGTCACCTCACAGGAATCCGGCTGCGGGAATCTTCGAGGGTTAACACGTCGTCTTAGCCGCGACCTTATCGTCAACCACTTCAGACGCTCTCCAGACTCGTGGCCAAAGAGGGAATGTGTGTGGCCGCGTGTTCTTGCTGGCACCTCATAGCAGGGTCCAAAGTCATCTTCACCGCTGCCCGTGTCATGGCGAGCAGGCAGAATACTACTCGCAAAGTTATGGTATATACCTGAAAACTTACCCATAGCAATATCGTCCCGCCGGTGGGTTGGCCTTCCGCTGTGCGCATCGCACCGATGAGGCCACTGGCTGATGGAATGCGGGAGCGAGCTTCGTGCATAAGTAAACCGGCACCGATATCGTGCCTAGAATGGGTGCTTTCTGTGTATGTATAGAGCCGGATTGAGGCAATTAGGAGTCGGGGAAAAAAAGCTCGAAGTTGAAATAATGGACGCAGTGTGTGATAAAACACATAATATCAGTCGTGGCCGTGGACGGAAAGAAGCAGAAGGCATCGTGAGCGTGCTGATGCAGGAGGAAGTAAAGAAGATGTATAAGCCTCAAGCCATACGAATCACTCGAATAGTAGTGCTGCCGAGCAGTCGGCGTGAAGAGGTCATGCCCAGAGATTCGCTTAGGTTCGCCAGAGTGCAGTACGATAGGCCCGTTTCAAGCAATCATCAGTCATCTGATTGACCCATGCCACACTTACATTGGAAATTTCAGCGATACCACTCCAGAAAAGAATACAGGGCGGATGTACCGTCTTAAATGATAAGAAACAAACGTAGATACTACACCATAGCATGGCAGTTTTGTTACGGAGCGTTCGAACGGTGTCTTTCAGCTCAGCGACAGATGGACAACCCGTCTCTGATTGCCCTTAAATCAGAAACCCTTTTTATAGCCAGGTGCTTGTCAAGCAGAATTCGGAACCCGATTCAGTCTGACAGGAGCAGCATATCCTACGTCAACGCCAACCGGCCAAAGGAGCATGTCGTTGCTTGCCGGATCTGAGTTCGCTGGCCGATGACTAAGCCGAGGCCGTAGTGTGCGGTAGGAATCAAGCTGGTTGGGCTGGCTGCCAATTAGAAACGCGAAGGGGGAAAAAGTTAAAAGAAGGGGGAAAAAATTAAGAAAAAAGGAAAAAAGAGAGTCGACGCCCCCCGCAAACAGGGCATATCCTCGTCCATGGACCGATCTGGGACGCTAAGCGGGTTTCTCCAACGTCATGCTGCCATGATTGGTTCGGTAAGCGATGGAAATTGGCCACCCCCTGTCGAGTCAGTGACCGATATCAGATGTTGGTTTCCTTACGCATGGGCGAAACGAGCGAAAAGGGCGAAGAGGGCGAAAAGAGCGGGCGCAGCAGGCAGGCGACCCAGGCTTTTCCCAGTCTCGTGGCCTGCGGCACCAACCAAGGCGCCATGCATGCGAGCGACTGGCCGCCGCTGTATCGGCGACTGCATCTCGACCAACCAATATTGTGCATGTGGTAGACAAGATGATGACCCTGATCTGACGGTGCAGAGAGGACTGGCTGCCTTGCCTGAATGTGTCGCATCTAGCACCTCAGCCTCAGTGCCCGTTCGACCAGTCGCCGGATACATGTCGGACGAGCAGTTCGGTATGGCCTTTAAGAAGAAGCCAAAGCCTTTTCTCGACGATGAATCGCAAATATGTATTTCGTCCCGCCAAAACCCATTCATTCGACGTCGGTAGTGTACATAGATGTATACCATTGGCAGTCAAACGGCCAAGCAATGATTCCAACGCGTGCTGCAAATGTGGCGACCGTGCCCCATAGCGATTCATGCCCCCCCCCGTTACGATATTGTTGGCCGATGGTGGAAGTGTGTGCTGCGTGTGTATGTGTATGTGTGTGTGTCGGATGTCGCATGTCGACCGACATGCTAGGTTACATTCGGGGTGTGTGTACCGGGTACCTCGGAGCAGTTGGAGGGTGATGTACCTTGGATCCAAAAATCACAATGACGGCAGGGTTGCTTCTCGTCAAAGGGAGCCGTGTGGGAAATGGCGCAGGGGCTAGTTCTAGTGTCCGTATAGTGCAGGTAGCTAGCTCAATCACCGTCGCCCCCTCCGGTCTGGCTAGTTTTTTTTCTTTTTTTTCTTTCTGTTGTTGTTGTTGCGGAATAAATAGCAAAGTTGGCGGTATCGCCTTGAATTTTGAATTTGATACGAACATCAGTTACAGCAGTCAGAGGGTGTTGGGATGAAAGGCACGCCGGAGATAAGTAGGTAGGCAGATAGGTCAGGTACCTCTTCGAGGACGTCATGGATAGAGGGCGACGTATCGGAGAAGGTATTTGGTACTTCCAGAGAGTGACTTGACGTCCAGCATGGACCCACTTGTAGTGGGATTTTGCACCGACAGACGTGAACTGTCCCTTCCGTTCCGCCCTTGGTCGCCCTTGCACCTGCCCCCGTGGACGGTGTTGTTCCTTCCTTCCTCAGAGCCCCCAGGTACCTTGGGCAAGACCCGTCGAACCTCCGCCCCCGTCGATACTGCTGCTTCTGCTCTGCTCTCCTCTTTCCTTCGCTGCCGGTCTCTCTCTCTCTCTCTCTCTCTCTCCCTGTGCCTGAAGCTACCTACCTAGCTAATACACCATCCAGCATTTGCTATTGCTTGCCGTTGCTGCTGCCTCTTTTGTCCCCCATCGCTCCTGCCCGTGCATGCCCGCTTTCCATTCCCACACTTTGCTGCATCCGAGTCACTTCCTCTCGCCTCGCCTTACCTTACCTCTTACCGTGCCTTCCTTGCCTCAACGCCTTTTCTCCTGCCGCACAATTCCCTTTCCCATCTCCGTTTCCCTCCTCCTCCTCCCCAATTTCGCCCATACTGACTGTAACTAAACCGGCAGCTGCCCCGTGCATCCATCCATCCATCCATTCTCTCGTCCCTTCCTCTCTCTCCCCTCCTTCCCATTGCCTTCCATTCATCCACCCGGCCCGGCTTCCAACTGCACCTTCCCTTCCTCTTATCCACACGATCCCACTTCCGCATCCTTTCCTCCCCCGAACCCCAGTTTCCCTCCTACAACCATCCCATGACTCGGATCCCCCCCTCCCAATCCGGTCATTCCCAAGGTATTTAGCACATTCACTCGTCACAACCATAAACGCACATGTACGCTATATCCAAACTGGATGCGAGCCACACCCAGTGAGTGTTGCCCTTTCCCCCAAAGTATACTTTGTCCTTGTCGTCGGCGTCGCCGCCATCAAGTACATGTTGGTCGTCTGTACCTTAGAGTTTGCCTGCCGACTGTACCGTATATCTGACTTCTTCCGCCTGTGTGCTTTTTCAGATCCATCTCTTCCTCACAACATTTGTGAAATGCGCTCCTTTTCCTGACGACACCCCGAAACCCCCCCCCCCAAAAAAAACCGCAATCACCTGCCGAACAGGTCCACTGCCTCGAACGAAAAGCACTGAGCTCTCGTCAGCTCTGTGATGCGACAACACTCCTAGCCTTCCGATCTCCGTTCGCTCGCATGATCTGTCACGGCACCAACCCTCTATCCAAAAACTCGTGACTGCGACACCAACGAAAGCCGGACTACTCTGCTGTTGCGCCTGTCCAAACACCTTTCGAACATCCTCTACCGACAACACCATGGTGTCTGCCCCTACGACGGGCGGCACTGCCGCCGCTAACGGCAACGGATCCGCGAACGCAAGCTCGCGAGCCTCTCCGGCCGTCGGTTCTTCCAACACAGCCTCGGCCAAATCCAAGGCCGCCCAGGTTAACTCCAACGGCTACCACCCCACGAACCCCCAGGTTCCCCTCAGCTCGATGCGGAGCACCCCTCTCGACCTGACTTCGGTCGAGCGACGCGGACAAGCGACAGCGATCAAGGAACCCGTCAAGAAAAAGTCCCGCCCTCACGGCCTCGAGGATGCGCCCACCTACTGTCCGACGGAGGAGGAGTGGAAGGACCCGATGGAATACATCAAGAAGATTTCTCCCGAGGCCAAGAACTATGGCTTGTGCAAGATCATACCGCCGGACTCGTGGAACCCGGACTTTGCAATTGATACAGAGGTGGGTTCTACCCTCATGGCCAAGAAGCGTAGACTTTGCTGCCGCAATGTGCTGACTGGTGGCATCACGGGGTTCAATTTTGTGCTGACATTGATACGCAGAGATTCCACTTTAGAACCAGGAAGCAAGAGCTGAATTCAGTCGAAGGAAGTGAGTTGCTGGGATGTCGACCCCCCCGACCGTTGTCGATGCTGATCATTTCAGGCACGCGAGCAAACATATCGTACCTCGACGCGCTCGCCAAGTTTCACAGACAGCAGGGAAACAACCTGCATCGCCTTCCTTATGTCGACAAGAAACCCCTTGACCTCTACCGCCTAAAAAAGGCCGTCGAAGCCCGTGGTGGCTTCGATAAAGTTTGCAAGCTAAAGAAATGGGCCGAGATTGGGCGTGACTTGGGCTACAGCGGGAAGATCATGTCTTCCCTGTCCACTTCATTGAAAAACTCGTATCAGAGATGGCTTTGCCCGTACGAGGAGTACTTGAGGCTCGCTAAACCCGGAGTTCATCAGCAACTCGAGTATGAAAATGGCGGCCCCTATACCCCCAGCCCTGTCGTCACTCCCATGAAGCGCTCCAATGTCAACACCCCGTCCAGCGCTCGAGCTGACTCACCTGCCCGCAACGCCTCAGATACGTTGCAGGCCAGTGTCAACGGCCTCAAGAAAGAGGGCGATCGGGATACACCTATGGCAGATGCACCACCGCCAGCACCTACTCCTGTGACCTCAGGATTCAGAGCAATCAACTCGGGAGGCTTCACTCCGGTCAACTCTGGCTTCAAGAGTGTCAACCGTCCCACACCCCAGGATGATGTTACCAGCACGCCGCCACCCAAGTCTTTCAGTCCTGTGAACTCCGCAAAGAACACACCAGAGTACCGGCCTTCAAACCTAGGTCCTGCTGCGCTCAAACGTCAAATGAGCTGTGACAGCCTTGATTCAGCAAAGAAGGACAATGCAGCAGACAAGGATGACGGTGATGCTGGAAGCAGCAGACGAAGCAAACGTCTTAAGAAAGGTGAGAGCGACTCTTCATTTTTTGTTTTTGTTTTTTGGCACATGTCCCGATCATCACAACCGTCCCATGTCAGCCGCTGCGTTGCCAACTGTACGCGACCGTCACGGTGGGCTCTGCATGCAGTGAGACAAAGCTTTACATGGAATTTGCAGGGGAGTCTGCGTTGCTTCGCACACCACTTTCCCAACTGCGGAGCATGATTGATTGTTTCTGCAGTCTGCTGTACTTTGATTGGCTGCATGACACTTACTAATGCGTTTGACCTGCAGACACTGTGCCCACAGTGGCTGGATCTCACATGTCCCTGTTCCGCCCTTCCGTGCCTAGAATTCCCCGAGACGAGGCATCGACCCCTGGCGAGGTGAGCCGCAATGTATCATCTCGAATACTAATCCAAGATATTAACCCTCGGCAGAAATGCGAGCAATGTGGCAAAGGCGACGAGAGTAGCCCCCTGATCGTCTGCGAGTCCTGCGACCATGCCTACCACGGCACTTGTCTGGACCCTCCGTTGAAACACAAGCCCGACTCCGAGTGGAACTGCCCGAGATGTCTTGTTGGCGATGGTCAATATGGTTTCGAGGAAGGAGGTCTATACTCCCTGAAGCAGTTTCAACAAAAAGCGGCAGACTTCAAGCAAGGCTACTTCGAGAAGAAGATGCCGTTTGATCCGGTCCTCAACTGCCACCGTCCCGTCACCGAGGAGGATGTCGAGACCGAGTTCTGGCGTCTTGTTGCTGATATCGAAGAGACGGTCGAGGTTGAATACGGTGCCGACATCCATTGCACGACTCACGGATCCGGTTTCCCGACGGTCGAGAGACATCCCAACAATCACTACTCGACTGACCCCTGGAACCTCAACCTGCTCCCTCTCCACCCCGAGAGTCTGTTCAGGCATATCAAGTCTGACATCTCTGGCATGACTGTGCCGTGGGTGTATGTTGGCATGATATTCTCAACCTTTTGTTGGCACAATGAGGACCATTACGCCTACTCTGCCAACTATCAGCACTTTGGCGCGACAAAGACGTGGTATGGTATTCCGGGTGAGGACGCTGAGAAGTTTGAGGCCGCTATGCGCGAAGCCGTCCCCGAGCTGTTTGAGACGCAGCCTGACCTCCTCTTCCAGCTGGTTACTCTCTTGACACCGGAGCAGTTGAAGAAGGCCGGCGTTCGAGTCTATGCCCTAGACCAGCGCGCAGGCCAGTTCGTCATCACCTTCCCGCAAGCTTACCATGCGGGCTTCAACCATGGATTCAACTTTAATGAAGCCGTAAACTTTGCCCCATGCGACTGGGAGCCTTTCGGTCTAGCTGGCGTCGAGAGGCTGCAAGTTTTCCGCAGACAGCCGTGCTTCTCGCACGACGAGCTGCTTTGGACAGCTGCTGAGGGCACGACGAACAACGGGCTCACGATCCAGACAGCTAAATGGCTTGCTCCGGCACTTGATCGAATCAAGAAGCGGGAGTCGGCACATCGAGCCGATTTCGTGGCGAAGCATCTTGAGTCGCAGTGGCATGATTGCGGCCTGGCTGGCAAAGAAGGCACCTCTTGTCCTTTGAAGTTCGAGATTGACGACACCGATGTTCCCGAGGAGGAATACCAATGCTCCTACTGCAAAGCCTTCACCTACCTATCTAGGTTCAAATGCCTCAAGTCGGGCAAGGTTCTATGCCTCGAACATGCTGGTCACCAGCCATGCTGCGGCATGCCCGAGCAGCAACGGATGTGCGGCGAAGGCCACGCCGTTATCTACAGGCAATCCGAAGAAGACATTCAGGCAACATACGCGAAGGTCCTCGAAAAGGCGCGTACGCCCGAGGCCTGGGAAGAGAAGTACGAGAAGCTTCTGGAAGAAGAGGCCACGCCTTCTCTAAAGACTCTTCGGAATCTCTTACACGAGGGTGAGAAAATACCCCATGACCTGCCCTCGCTCCCTTTGCTTCGAGAATTTGTCGAACGTTGCAACGACTGGGTGGACGAGGCCACCAACTACACGATTCGGAAGCAGCAGAATAGGCGCAAGAGCGAAAAGTCCATCCTGAACCGGAAGAACTCGCTGGACCAAAAGGAACGCGATGCGCGCAATGTCTCCAACGTGTACCGTCTTCTCAGCGAGGCTGAGCAAATCGGTTTCGATTGCCCCGAAATCACCCAGTTGAGGGAGCGGGCCGAGGCTATCGAAGCCTTCCAGAAGAACGCAGCTAAAGCGCTGGAACAGATCCACCTCGCCGAGCTCTCCGAAATCGAAGATCTACTTGAGGAGGGCCGGACGTTCAACGTCGACATGCCTGAGGTCGACCGCCTGTCACGAGTCCTCGAGCAACTCAAGTGGAACGAAAAGGCCAGGAACAACAGAGGTGTCCTCCTGTCACTCAACGAAGTACGCGAGCTTATCGAAGAGGGAAAGCGCCTGGACATCCCGCCGTACAACGACCACCTGTCCTATTACATCGACCAGATGAACCTTGGCCAGCAGTGGGAGAAGAAGGCCCGAGAGTTGATCGTTGCCGAAGTTGTTCACTACCCTCAGCTGGAGGCTTTATCGATGCAGGTCACCGCCAACTTCCTGCCTGTCTCGGCAGATACTTTGGCTGCTGTGGATCAGATCCTCTACAAGCAAAGAGAGGCCCACCGTCAGATCGTGGACTTGACCGAGAGATCACGCGACCCCGACATCCGGAACCGGCCCAAGTACGCCGAGGTCGCCGAGATCATGCGCCGACTCGACGACTTGAACTCGAAGCCCAATGGCACGCTCGACCTAGAGCGTGAGCAAAAGCGGCACGAGGACTGGATGCGAGAGGGCAAGAAGCTTTTCGGCAAAACTAATGCACCTCTCCATATTCTCAAGAGTCACATGGATTACGTCTTGGAGCGGAACCAAGACTGCTTTGACATTGTCAACGACAAGCCTCGCATGCCTGCCGAGCCCGCGTCGAGGGAAGCCAGCCCAGACCAAAAGGTGCACCGGTGGGAAGATCCTCGCTTCCGTGAAGTGTTCTGTATCTGCCGAAAGGTGGAAGCGGGTATGATGATTGAGTGCGAGCTCTGTCATGAATGGTACGTGTTGCCCTGGCCCTAAAAGAGACCGAAGCTAACATGTGTACAAGGTACCACGGAAAGTGTCTCAAGATTGCCCGCGGGAAGGTCAAAGACGAGGACAAGTACACTTGCCCGATATGCGACTGGCGTGTCAAGATCCCGCGAGATGCTGCCCGACCAAAGCTCGAGGAGCTGATTACTTGGTCCGAGAAGATCCCAAGCTTGCCTTTCCAGCCCGAGGAAGAGGAGGTCTTGACAAAGATAATCGACAACGCCCAGGACTTTCGGAACCACATTGCCGGGTACTGCAACCCGCTTGTGTCTACCGAGTCTGAGGCGGACACCCAGCGGTTTTATCTGCGCAAGATCGAGGGCGCCGAGATCTTGCTTGCCTACGAGACGAACTTCTTCCGACAAGAACTGCACAAGTGGTGTCCAGTTGCACCCAACGCACCCCCGGTCCTCGAGGTTTCCAAGAGCACACGCAAACCACGCCCGACCAAACTCCAGAAGCTTTTGGCCCAATTCGGCGTCGACGATCCCGAGGACCTCCCGGAGAATATGAAAGCAAAAGCTGCCAGTCTGAAGCGGAAAGCCCAGAATGCCGAGGCCGCCGCAGCTGCGGCTGCGGCTGCGGCGGCATCCTCTATGAGTGGTGCGACCGTGCCGCCCGGCATGTCAGGCAACAGCCGCAAGTCGGAGCAGTCTTCGGCGACGCCTCCCAGCACTTCTCATGGCAACGTGGGCCGTCAGTCCATTGGCAGCAACCACGACCCCATGGATATCGACAACGGCCCGACGCTCCATCCAGGCTTGTTCATGTCCAACGGTGCACCAGGCCCGCAGCTTGTTGTCGGCAACTCGTCACTGTCCCTCGAAGAGCGCCTGCTCCAAGGTCAGGAAGATGGGCTTAACCTGCACACCGAGGCTGGGAAGAGTAAGGCTCTCGAGATACTGCGTCGGACCGAGGTTGGTCGGAAGCGAGCGGTAGAGATGTTCGGCCCTGACGTCTTCAAGGGCGATGTTGGCATGCTCAACGGCAGAGAAGATGCGCCTCGGTCTCAAGAAGAAGAGCGAGCGGTGAACAAGATGTTCGACGATCTCACGAACCAAGATGATGACGACGTCAAGAGGAAACAGGAGTCATTTGATGGCCCCATCACGGCGGAGAGTCTTGAGAGCGAGCGAAACGGCATGGACGCCTTGCTTGACGGTGATTAGGGTCTCCATCCCACTGCCGACTATGCCGCTTTGTCTTATTTCGACTACAGCAGTTTCGATTGTTGAAACAAGGGCGTCATTGGTGTTGTACCTGGTTTTCATTCGCGATGGGAGTTTGGTATCGGCACTCGACAATTCACTCAAGCCAGAGGGGGGCACAGGAAGCAGACCCGACGGGTGGATTGTATGATCAGGTGTTCAAGGTTAAGGCATACCACTTTGCATTAGATGGGAGAGAGGCGTTTTTTTATGAGGATGCCAGATGCGTCACTAAGTTACGGCTATCGGTAATCGTGCCTTGCACCAGCACAGAAAAGTTGGCAGATACAGGAAAAGTAGTTTTTTATTTCCGAAGTTAATGAAGACAAGTGCCTCGTTGTGGTTTTCAGTTACAAGATCCAATGCTCTGCGTGTGAAAGTTCAACGGCTCCCTCCTAATAGCGGACGACCCTCTTTGAAAGGCCGGCCTGGTCCAGGCACCCAAGGATCGGTGGAACATGTTGGATAGCCCAGCATGAATTGGTGAGGCTACATGAGGGCCAAGACACTTGCAAGGGTCGGCCAAAGTCACAAGCAAGGCTTCGCGAGCAACGCAGTATGCTTGGCCTTGTGAAGTGGTCCTTTAAGATCTAACTGAGCTAGGTATCCAAGGTGGACCCTGTATGGGGTCGCACAGGTGCACAACATAGAGGCCCTACGGGCAGGGCACAAGCATGCTTCTCGCGGAGTCAGAGCGAACCCCCGTTCACAAGAAGCTCGTGGGAAGTCACGGCAAAATCAACAACGGTGCCTGAGCAATTCGAAATGCTTTTCTTGTGGCTGCCGATGACATTGACACGAGCTCAGGAGCCCAGCGCCGCAGACGAGACGCTAACCGCCCTTACATCACGCAAAACATTCAATCGAGGCGAAAGTATGTAGATGCCTATAAATGAAACGGCTTCTAGACGGCTGCAAACCAGAACCCGAGATCAACGAAGGATCCATTCCCAGAATTACTCTCCGGCCACCCTTGAGCCCAAGGGCTTTACCAGCAGCGCCTTTCATGGGTACCGTCCTCGTCCCAAGGGATTCGGAAGCACCATTAGTTATGCTGCGGCGAGCGGCCGTTGCTATCTGGAGAGAAGAAAAAAGAAGAAGGAGGGAAGAAGAGGCGGAGAGTCGCGTTGTTTTTGTGGTCGTGAGAGAAAATTTCCGAGTGAGGCACGTGCACCGTGGGCTTCTGCTTAGCTAAGCCCGCAAAGGTAATGGCGGCTCTGTTTGCAAGCTTTCCATGTTGTTTGACGCAAATCACGTGGCGTGCGAAGCTTAGGAAGTGCTCTTTGCTGATTGGTCGGTCGCAGCCGAAAAGCCGAGGGGTTTCCGTGCTTCGCTGCAATCGGGAGGCAGACAGGCGAGCAGCGCCAGAAGGGTCTCCATTTTATTCTTGGAGAGAGAGAGCTTGACATCAACACTTCTCGACTTCCCCCGACGATATCCCGCTGCGACCGCTCGTCCACGAAAGAGCGCCACCCCCCCCCCCCCCCCTTGCCGACGCGAACAAGTCTCCTCGAGTTGGAATCACCACTAAACAAAACACACCAAACCCCACGATACACATATCCATCATGATTGCGCAGCGGGTGGGCGTGTCGGCCCTGCGTCGAGGTTCGTTTACAGCATTGGAAATGTGAGGAGAGAATTGAGGATCAATGGAACGCTGACGATGTGGTTTCGGTACGATAACAGCGACAGGAAAGCCCTCCGTCTTCTTCAACCCTCAGATCCCCAAGATTGTCGCCGCGTCGAACATGTCGACGACCCAGATCCGGTACGCAATTGATCACTCCTCCCCCTCCATCCCTGACTCAATCCCGCCCAACATCGGAGTGTCGACATGTAAAGGTTGCAGGCCACTAACTGTGCACGCATTATAGTCCCGTCGCGACCACCAAGCTCACCCCCGACGACGGCCTCGAGCTCCTCGCCAAGCAGCGCCTCAACCGTCCCGTCTCCCCGCACCTTTCCATCTACAAGATGGAGCAGACGTGGTTCGGCGCCTCCATCTGGACCCGTATCACCGGCGGCGGCCTGTCCGCGGCCTTTTACGTCTACTTCGGCACTTACCTCGTCGCGCCCCTGCTCGGCTGGCACGTCGAGAGCCAGTCGCTCGTCGCCGCCTTCGGCGCTCTGCCCCTCGCCGCCAAGGGCGGGCTCAAGTTCCTCGTCGCCTGGCCCTTCACCTTCCACTTCTTCAACGGCATTCGCCACCTGACTTACGACCTCGCCAAGGGCTTCACCAAGCCTGAGATCATCCGGTGGGGCTGGATCATCTGGTCCAGCTCGCTGGCTGCCGCCGCCGGCCTGGCCTTTGCGTGGTAGACGGGGCAAGAGACGGGGAAGAGGCGAGACGGCAGGTTGACGCAAGGCTCGAGGTGCCGGAGTTTCGTCGGCGAAGTGTGGTAATGGGGTGACGGTGGTGAGGTAGTTGAAACTGGGGGAGACTGGGAGTGTTCTGATTGGTTGGCGCCTGGGAAGGCTAGGCGTACGGCCTCTTCCCTTCTGCTTAAGGCGGGGGGGATTGTATAGAGTGAAAGCTGTAAAATGAATTCTCTTGTGTAACAAGCACGTTAATCAATTGTTCCACCTATGCTGCCTTCTGCTGACAAACGACCGTGATCATATCCTAAGCTGGAGTAGCACTGATGCGAGCGGTGAATGCTAGGGAACGTAACGACCAAGAATCTTCCGCTCCTCAAACCCTTTCAGCGGCACACGGGAGAAGAGATTCAACATGTTATGGTTGATGGTGCTTCGGGTGAAGCAGACGGACCTCGATCTCGCGATCAAATTACAGGACCTTTCTCACTGGTGACGTACTGCAATTCTCAAGTACAGACCTCTTTTTTCTTTTTGGTAAAATGCGGAACGACCAGCTTCATCAACTATGCGTCCCGCCCTACTAGACTATCACATGACGATAATATACAGCGTGGGACTTGGTACGTCGAGCAAATCAATTGAGCACTTGTACACTGCGTCGCAATTTATGTGGTATGCCTCCCTGGATCCTATTTTACCTTGCCTTAATCCAAACGCCGTGACGCCACCTTTAAAGAGCAACCTCTGCAGGCCTTCCTCCCCATTACTATTCAATGTTTCTGGCATCCAGGACGTGCTTGATCAGCCTCCGGTTGCCCAAGCTGTTGAGCCGCTCGCCCAGGATGGGCCCGATGAACTCGTTGAGCTCGGCGGCGTAGTTGCCAGCGGTGCCGTTGACGCCGTTGACGGTCGCTCTGTCGTCCTCAGTCATGGTGGCAATGGCCTTGAGGATGCCGCCGACGAGCATCTCGAACTCGAGGCCGTCGCCCTTGTCCTTGAGCGGCTGCAGGATGTTGTCGTGGTACGCACGCAGGCACTTGAGGACGAGCACGCGCACCGCCTCGGGCCCGCCGGCGGCGGCGACGCCGGTAATGGCGCCAAAGTGCGTGGCGGGCGGCTTGTCCGGGTCCATGAAGAACTTGAGGCACGTCCGGACGAGCTTGGGGCGGAGCAGATTGTTGGAGGCGGCGTACTTGCGGGCGATCTGGCCGAGCAGCGAGGCCGAGAACTCCCTGAGCTGGTACTGCTCCCGCATGGCATCGGCGGGGGCGGCGGCGGCGTCGTCGCCGCCGATCTTGCGGCCGAGGATGCACGTCAGCACGGGGGCGGCGATGGCGTTGGCGTAGGGGTCGAGGTAGAGCTTGGTGTTGGCGATGAGGGCGGCCGTGAGCTCCATGGCCTGGCGGAGGGTGAAGACGTCGTCGAGGCGGTGGGTGACCTGGTTGGCGACGAAGTTTATAAAGTAGGGGATCAGCTGGTGCAGGCCGGGGTCGTCGCGGACGGACTCGAGGGCAGCCTGGCGCAGGCGCACCACCTCCTCGTCCGGGTTGTCGTCCAGGAGGGCGTTTTGGACCTTTTCGAAGTAGAGGATGAGCTCCTTGGAGACGACGTGCTTGACGGCCGGGCGGAAGGAGACGCTGTCGTTGCCGGCGAGGGCTGCGAGGGCCGGGTTGGCGCCGGGGCCCTTGGGGACGAGCTCTTGGCTCCGCGACTCGGCCGTCGTCGGGTTCTGGGGAATGGACGGCTGGACACCTTCGATGGCGAGCCAGTGTGCTACGAGGATAGAAAAGAGAGGTTAGCACAGACGCGCGACGGCAACCGAGGAGAGACTTGGAGGGGGACGGGGGAAGTTGCGCACCCGTAAAGCTCATATCTCTTGGCACTTTGGGCAGGGGCGCGTTGATGAGTTTCTCAAAGTCCACCTCCTCATCCTCGATGTAGAATAGCGGCTGGCCGGGGCCGAGGCTGGCCTCGCCGTAGCGCAGCGGGCGCGTCGAGTCGTAGCCGTACAGGGGCTCGATATTGAGGACTTTGAGGGCGGTGCTGATGTCGTTGACGGTCAGGGTGGTGCGGCGGGAGGCGCGCATGAAGCGGAGCGCTTCGACAATGACCTGGCCGATGCGGTACTCGACATCCTGGGTCAGGCAGCGCAGCGCGTCGTCGTTGAGGTTGGTGATGCCGACGGACTCGGCAACGTCTCTGACATTGTCCGGGTTCCAGAGCAGCTTTGGCGAGTCCTGGGCCGCCATCGCGCCTTGCTCGTTGCTGGGTCGGCGAGGGTGATTGATTGTGGCGGGAAATGTGTTTGTGTTTGCGACACGAGGGGGGGGGGGCGACGCGCGGGTTGAAATGGGACGAGGCTGATGGGAATCTTGAAAGTTGGGGTAGCACGAGCGCGGCGGAACTGCTAGCGAGCTCGGGGACGGTCGGTGCGGTGCAGGCAAGCAAGATTCAGACATGGTTGACGGCCCGGCCGGTCGGTGTGGGGCCACGCCAGGTAGGTAGTACCTATGTGCCTACCTACCTCACGTACGTACCTACCTCCTTCGGAGTTTTTAGCAGCGACCTCTTGCAGTGAAGCCCGAGAAACAACATGGAAAGAAAATACACTTGGTTTATGAATCGTGCCTTTTCCCCCACAAAGTGCACGGCTCCAGTGCTTCTGCTGACTATGGCAGAAGTCTCCCGTGACACCCGTGGAAGCTGAAGGGACATGTCAAGACGCAGTGCCAGACAGGGCACCAATGGTGCTGTTTCGTTCGACAACGACTCCGTGTCTAATGCACCCCGGACATAGCTCAGCAAACACGGTTCGGCCAGCCGCATAAGCTTTTGCTAACATGAAATTTCTGTTGACGTGCGCGGCTGGGAAGGAGGCTGTCTGTCTATCCGGATGCTTCGTTGTGATTCGTGTATATTTTAGGATCAACGCAAACGAACAGTGAAGTCATGTTCAGTATACAATTTTGGGCGCCATTTTGCGTCATCATCAGACTACGCATTCACAGTATGCATGTGTTACTGCGCAGCTCGGGGAGAAAAGCGAACTGTAAGATTGGACTTGGATAAATCTGACATTCAACTACACTATGGTTCCGAACCCCGAACTGTTTGTTTACTCGAGTCAACAAGGTCTTCTAATTCACTGCCGTCTCTCTGCTTACTCCGGGCACTTTCCACTTGCTCATATAGCCTTTCAAGACCCCATATAGTCCATACCACACATGCTAAGACGACAAACTCCATCAGCATGTCCATGAAAAGGTAGGTTGTCGTGTCGCCGTTCACGGCGCTAAACTTCCTCGCGCCTGTACTGACGTAGGCTATCGTATATGAGATACGAACAACCATGAATGGAAAACAGGCGGCGAAGCCAATCAATGAACGTCTTTCAGGGGGAGGAACCTGCTTCCACTTCCGCGCAAGGACTGTGAAAAGCAACACGCCCCAGAAGTAAAGTCCGGCAAAGAGCCCCACACCAGCCTTGGTCAGCGAACTGGGCGCCATGGCGTTGTCTGTTTTCTTACTTGCAAGAGCGTAGTCGACGATTGAAATGCCGAGGCCGGCCCAGCAGATAAGCTCGGGTATGCGGAAATGCCACCGTGTGAGGACTTGGACGAAGGAGTTCCTGGGATGCCAAAAATTAGGAATCCGGGAGGGTTCCAAGGTTTGCTGATTTAAAAACATATACTTACAGCCTCTTGAGAAGATCCAGTAAGGTAAAAGTGAGGAGGACGAGCCCTAGGGATTCGCATACAAATATGGTTGCCCAGACAGCCCTAGAGTTATTGGTGATGGTGCCCAGCATGCATCCGGCGCCGACCAAGCGTATTGTCGAAATGAAAGAAACTCCGAACCAGCCCATCTTCTTTTGCACGCGAAAAAGAATGCCGAAGAAAAGAAATAGGGAAAACACGATGATTTGGGCGATCGCCACGCCGTCGCGGTACCGGAATTCGCGCGCCATGTTGCAAAGATGATAGGCACCAGCAAAGTCCACAATGTCAATGTTCTCACCGTGACACCGGTAAATTGAGCCGGGGCAGTATAGGATGAACGTACAAGACAGGGTTTGCCTTGGATGTCTGCTTGAGGTTCTTCGTGGACGGCCATTAAACTTTGGAGGCACGTAGTGCCGTAGATCATTGATATATCCCTACTCATGCCGGAGGCCGCTCGAGAGCCCCTCAAATTAAATAAACGGATGCGAGTGCGAACGAACCCCCCCCCCCCCAAAAAAAAGCCCCTAAACTTGGCGCTTACATGTCTTGATTCGCCCTGTAGTATGCATGTAACCAGTCATTCTGACCAAGACGGCTCCGGCATCTCAAAGCGGGCCTCGCTGCCATGCTAAGTCATGCTGACGGATCTGCATCCTGTAAGATTGATCAAAGTATACGAGCCATACCTTGTCCTCGCATCTTGCATCGCATTTGAGGAACGGATGGACTACTAATTAGATAGTTTGTCGAGTCGATACGAACGGATTTGGGTTATCACATTACCGAATCGGGCGTACGTAGATTAGAACCATATTTTCAGGAGCGATTATTTATTAGTGCTTTGGGTTAAACTGTCGTTATGCTGGCATCAACTTTCGGGGTTGATGCCTAAGATATCCATAAGGATCGAGAACTGTCACAGGAGATACAAGGCGTTGATTCTTGTGTGTAATCACATGTAATGGCATCGGTTTGGCGTGACAAGTACAGTCCTTGTATCAACGTATCCACGATGGTAGATACCCATTATTCGCATTCGTTAAACTCTAGGAATAACAATTGTTTTGTGATTGTATGTACAGTCTCTTGCCTACATTATATCAATACCAAGTCGGTATGTATTGTTTGTATCTGGGACTTATGATACGCTAAACAAATTGCTTTCAAGATGCAGTTCCATAGCGTCCATCAAGCAAAGCATAGTTTCCATCTACTCTCACTTAAATTTCTTGTCAATCTGCTTTGATTCCCCTGATTAGCTGACAGGGCTTGCTTTACCACATTCTAAATTCTGTTGGGAAAGCTTCGGCAAATAAGCTCTCCTGGATGCAGCTTGTAGCATCTCATGGTTTAATAGGCTTCATGGACGGCCAGAACTGCCAGATACGCCACTTTGTTAAGTGTAGCTATATCATAGAGACGATCTGCCCTGACATTACACCTACTGCTAGTAGACAGTGCCGTAATCTCCACCAAACACATCAGGCCACCGTCTGTAATAACGATTACTGTGCAACCAAATGGCAAAAAAGAAGGCGCCCAGGAGAATGGAAGCAACGAGCTTTGTGTATCCATCTCTCCATGAAAGGGTTTCTGAAGCTTTGGCTGAAGAACTTCCCTCGACATGGTACAACCACGATTTCAACAATAAGCCCGCTCACAATGAGTACTCGACCCATGTGATGGGCAGATTCACATGCGACAACAAAAAATGCGGGAACAAAACATGGACCAGCAAGATGGTGGCGATCGTAATTAAGGGATATCCCGGAAACGGTTACAACGCCACTGTCTTCAACCAGAGATGTTCGTCATGCGATGCTCTTGGCAACTTCACACTCGACGAGCAGTCCTACATCGAACGGGTCGCTTACCGGCTTAAGAGGTGGGCAAGCATCGAAACAGACCGGCCGTTCTTCGCTGGCAAAGACGGCCCCCCACACCAAGAGGATCTCTGCGAGGGTTGTAGGCTGGGCTACTGTCGGAGGCGAAATGTTTCAGGGTTCGGGTATTTCGATTTCTGAGAAGAAGTATTTATTTACGACTTTACTGAATAAAATAAGTGATGCCATTCAGGATTTTTATTTTCTTCCTGGATCAATAGCTGTAGTAGAAACAGTCATTCTAATAGCCAGTCTGAATCCGATAAGTGGATTGGGCCAGTATATGACCCTGGCGGATCGTATGGCAGCGTTGCAAAGTGTGTCAGTGATAACATGGCCTAAAACAGCAAGCGGTATACTACAATAGTGATGCAGAAGGAAGCATCATGACGAGAGCATACACGTAAGGCAGGGCATAGAAAGAATACGGGAAGATGCTGCACTCTGAACAGAATGCTGCAAAGCATTGTGACTTGTAGTTTGACTTTGCTTCTGTGTAACAATCTGAGATCAAGCCTTCCTACTATTACGAGTGATACAGCCCCTGCACATGAAATGAAATAGATTACAACACGTATCGAACGACTTTATTGTTAGAATATAACTGGTCGCTGATGTCAGCCTTGTTGCTCGTCTCTTTGTTTGGTGTAATTACTCTATTTCTTGCTGCAGTCAAACCAGTTGACAGAGATCATATAAACCATTGGAATGTTGATAACTTCTAAATGCTCAAGAGACGGATTGGTTTTGAGAAGTACCCAATAGCGAAAAGTGGCCGGTCACCTTGACTGCATTGTCAGCACGCGGTCCCCGCCAAGTGTAAATGGATCGAATACAAGGCCTACAAGAGAAAATACGTTCTTATTATCTACATGCAACAATTCAAAAAACGACTCTGGGTATGTATCTCATGCAATGGATGTTATGTCACTACTAAAGGTTTTAGTAACACTACTTACTGCACGATCCAGGAGTTCATGATATGATGTGTGTCTACACCAAGGGCAAATCACTAAAGAAGCCACAATTGTAGGCCTTGTTAGCCCAAGCTTTGATTACAAAATGATCCGAAAGCACACTTGGACGAAACAAGTAATCGCAAAACACAGCCGCCATGTATCGGGCGGAATTTAGAGCTAGCGTCATGCCTCCCTAAGACAAATAGGCCATTAACATGCCCGCTAAGGTAAAAGTCACGGGGTCTCCAACGACGGCGTGCAACTAACTTCGCCCATATCCGGCCCCTTTCGGCTATTGGATGGGGAGCAGATTAGCCATCGCGTCGGCATTCTTCTATAAAGTACCGCCCTGCCGTCTTTTGGCATGGTCTCCAATCTATCATTGCGGAACCAGTACATTCTCCAAAGTATTCATCAACACGTTATTCTGCACTACCAGCCCAAAGTGCAACTGATGAGATGGAAGCACCAAGCCACGAAGCCGGTGGCCCTGATTGGGATCATCGACGGATGTTGGATCAAGGGATCAGTGACAGCACCGGCAGTGGCCAGGTTGCGACACCAAGAGTTGACAGTGTTGAGCCCAGTAGACTGACAGCCGCTGCCCTTGGCGAGCTGAACGCTTCGCACGTTGACAACAGTTCTCGCGTGTCGTTGAGCATTGACACTGGACTCAGCGATGCCGATTCAGCTTTGGGCATCGATGCCGATAGAGCTTCTTCATCTGCCTCGGTAACATCGAGCATGTACAGGTTTGTACAAGAGTTTGGCAGGACATATCACAAATATAAGGAAGGCAGTGAGCTAGTACCGTTGGAAGACCGCCTCCGTATACCTGACTGACACCGAGCTTCAGAATACTTCCTCCCGAACGATGAGGTTTGTAATGCCGCGAAGCCCAGCAGACCCTGGTGACTGATTTCCTGTAAGAAAGAACAAAGCCGTCTGGACCTACAACATGCAATCGCCCTCCGTATCTTGAATAACGAACTCGGCATGGCTCCCGTCTCCCAGCCCCACCGCGTCCTCGATATCGGCACGGGAACGGGAATCTGGGCAATAGAGTTCGCAGATAGAAACCCCGAATCAGACGTGGTGGGCACCGACCTCAGCCCGATCCAGCCCGAATACGTCCCTGTCAACTGCCGTTTCGAGATCGACGATGCAGAGGACGAGTGGGTCTTCGGGCAAAACTTCGACTACATCCACGGCCGTTACCTGTGCACGTCCATCTTTGATCTTCCGAAACTGTTCGGTCAAGTGTACGAAAACTTGAATCCAGGTGGATGGGTCGAATTCCAGGAGACCGTGATCGACTTCAAGGCTGTGGATGATTCGCTGGAAGGTACCGCGCTCAGGCGGTGGAACGACCATCTTCTGGAGGGTATTCGGAAAGCTGGTCGTGATGCGCTGTCGCCATTCGAGTATGCGAGGTACATGACTGGTGCCGGGTTCCAGAACGTGCAGGAGAGACGCTTCGCAGTGCCTTCTTCCCCTTGGGCGCGAGGCAAACACCAGAAAATCCTGGGGGCCATGCAGATGACGAATAATCTCGAAGGGGTGCAAGGCATCACAATGAAAATCTTCACCCAAGTGCTGGGCTGGTCTCAGGAGGCAGTCGAGCTATTCCTCGTTGAGGTGAGGAAGGACATGGCGGACAAGAATATCCATGCGTACATTACGATGTGAGTCTCTCTCTCCCAGCGATATCGACAACATTGGTGACACAGACTAAATGTGGTACGCAGCATGTCCATATGGGGACAGAAACCTCAGTAGGCGTGAATGCCAGTTTCTGCGAAAAGCGACCGAGGAATGGTCAAATCTCTAATTACATGGGGGAAACTACAAAAAGTGCGCGATTTGTTTACAGCATGCAGTCGATGCTTCCAAACCATGGCGGCGACAGGAGAGATATCATCACTGCCATTGGGACGTCTGCCATCCAATCCATTCTCTAGATTGTGCCACAGTATGCAAACACCGTTCATGCTTTTATGCTTCGCGCTTGAATTTAGGGTTACATGGGGCCCTGACTGCTTCATATCACGGAGGCATTTCCCAGCATACCACGCAAGGTGTGGAGCACATGCATTCATTCCCCGACCAGGCTCGCTATTGAGAAGATACTTTTGAGCCGAGGCTGGTCCACTCCGAACCGCTGCATAAACCGTAAACAACGGCGACGTTCATGCCAAGTAGGCGGATGGTCCGTGGATGGGTGTACTGGGAACGGCAGCAAAGCCGGGTCTCTCGACGTTGGATAGGATCATCGGCGTTATGACGATGTGCCCCATCGGCATTAAGGCTTGCCTCTCTTACTAAACTGAGTCGAACGATCGTTGTCGACCCCACTCGCTGCCAGCGGTCTATCCACTCGGCATCAACCAAGCCCAGGACCCCTGATCTTGCAGCAGCTGCTTCTGGTAAGGTATGGAAGCAGCCGGAGAGTTTAATCGCCCGCATGCCTTGTCAACCCAGCGTAAAGATTCCAAAAGAAATGTGGAGTTGTGTCTTTTTTCCCAGCTGTTGAAGAAATTTTGGCGGGGTTCCCACGTCAATGAAGACATGTCAGGGCCCAGGCACGGGACAAGAAGAAAAGAGCCACATGGTTGTGACGTCAAGCTGATCAATCGGCATAGAGAAGCACTCTATGCAGTCATTCTCCGCACTACATTCCGCGGCCCCTTTCAAACGTAAGCAAGCTGCTTGAATCCAATTGTGGGGTGATTGGCCGGAAGCAACATGACGAACAAAAGTCGTTCGAGCTATGATGGGGTTTCGGTGCCAGTACAAAAGAGCAAGACACCCCCCCAGCCTGACATGTCGCACCGGTTTCTAGCAACAGGACCTCAATCAAAACTTAACGCCAGCACTCAAGATACCCCCTAATTGCCCAAACATCAAGCTTTCGACCTACTCCAAACAATCAATTCAAGAATCAAACACAATGGCTCCCAAGGTTCTCGTCGTTCTCACCTCTACCAACAAGACTGAGAAGTCTGGCAAGCCCATCGGCTGGTACCTGGTGCGTCGATGCTCTTCCCATTCCCCATTTGAAACATTGCTGACCATCAACTCCAGCCCGAACTCGCCCACCCCTATGACGTTCTCAAGGAGGCCGGCGTTGAGATGACTTTCGCCTCTCCCAAGGGCGGGGTCGCCCCCCTTGACCCGGCCTCTGTTGAGATGTTCTCCAGCGACCCTTCCTCCAAGAACTTCCTCGAGAACCACAAGGACGTGTGGGAGAACACCGAGACCCTCTCCAAGTTCGTCGGTCGCGCCTCCGAGTTCGACGCCATCTTCTACCCTGGTGGCCATGGCCCCATGTACGACCTCGCCTTCGACGCCGACTCGCACAAGCTCATCGCCGAGTTCGCCGCTCAGAGCAAGCCGATCGCGTCCGTGTGCCATGGCCCCGCCTCCATCGTCAACGCCAAGACCAATGACGGAGAGTACCTCATCAAGGGCAAGAGAGTCACTGGCTTCTCCAACACAGAGGAGGACCAGGCTGGCTACACCGCCGAGATGAACTTCTTGCTTGAGGACCGCCTCAAGGAGAACGGCGGCAAGTATGAGACTGCCGATGCCCCTTGGGGTGAAAAGGTTGTTGTTGACGGCATTGTCATCACCGGCCAGAACCCTGCTTCTGCCTTGGGGGTTGGTAAAGCTATTGTCAAGGCTCTTGGTTTGTAAAAGGGGAGCGGGACAGTAAAATGATGAATTAGGTCATGATGAACAGCTATAATGTCATAAACTGAAGCGTGTTTTCTGTTATTCTTTCTTACTCTTCATTTTTTAAATGTCGTCAACCATAATGGAATGTGTTTAATTGCCACCAATGATCAGAGTACTAGTTAGGCCCAGTATCCGAGTAAGTGGCGGAAAATTGTATTGCAAGCAATGCAAGCAACTGCGTAGGCAATCTACAGCTTTCTGCCCGTGGTGGTCGATCTTCAACTTTGTGTGATAAACAACTCTCTTGCAGACTCTCGACTCTCCAAAAAGTAACTGCAATATCAATGACGAATGTGCAGTCTGCTTTGATGAACGTAGGGTAAACAAATCCATGTGGAAAAGCATTGCTAAATGTAAGATGAACAGTATTGCACTGAAAGACTGCCATATTTTCGACAAACAGATTCTTGGCAACACTACCTCAACGATATTCAAGGCAGGGCACATATAAACTGCGCTGGATATAGTTCATGCTGCTCTGTCTGCTACTAAACGAATGAACCGTGTCATTCAAGAGCTATGTTTGGTTTGATCCCATTTTTTCGCGGGCGTCCTGCTTCAACTTATGATCTCCAGGCCAACCAAGCTCCACATAAGGCATCACGAAGATTGCGAGAAAGAGGAAGTTCCAGCAAGCCCTGATATGGATGTGGGAAGTTGAGACGATGTGGAATGCGTTTCTATATTGCAGTGGAACTGCAGCCCTCACCCTATTTGTCTTTGCCCAAGGGAGTGTTGACACGCCGTGTTGAGATATGGAAAGCAAATTTCATCGTCATCTAATCTAAGCTCACAATGTTGTCAGCGACAAGGTGGTTGTCATTGATGTACCAGTCAGTAATCCATTTTCAAGGGTTGAAAAATAAAAGTATGGAGGTTCAATCCATCCACATGAATGTGGGGATTTCAAGAACGATGGTGCTTCCGAAGTCTTGTATGGAGCTGAAGATCTGTGTGCGTCTTAACTCGAACCTGCCTGGGTACATAAGCAGAGGCGCTGAGGCGGCGCGACGTCTACGCAACGGACAGCTGGACCCATAAGACCCATGATTTCTTCACGACCTACCCAAGGTCTCTACTTTTGCGTTGCAATGCTAACAGATAACTATGGGTTTGTGATGCGAGTGTCAGGACAAGAATCTTTGTTTCAACTACGTCGCAAATATGTCATTTGCAAGCTTGACATGGCGTACCTACTCAAGTAAGTTATATCTGGCTCCAGTTCTGTGAGGCCAAATACACGCAAGGAGGTGAATATTATTTCTTTAATGAGATATCTTCAGATGGCAAAGGAGCCGAACTGTGACGCACGTGTGCCCGGCGTCGTCATATGAAGAACCGCTGCACGAGGCCCGGTGGGATTGAAAGCCGCTGTGATAGGTACGAGAGGCTAGATGAAGATTGCGGGCGCAGCACAAGGTCGTGGGCTTGCCGTCCCGGGACCAGAACAACGGAAGCGCCATTTGCTGTACAGGTGAGCAAGAGCCCCGGGATACTTACCTTCTGGCTTACCCTTTTCAAAGACGCTGAAGTCCGGTTAGAAACAACACCAAGATATGTCACCTTGAAGTTTGATTTCAATAGCTTGGCTTCGTTGTCGTCGTTGTCTTCGTATGAAGCTCGGTCAAATCAGAATTTCCGTGAAGTCGATCTCGTTCTTTCTGTCAACCAAGTCGCGGATTGTCATGGTATTATTGACGAGCACCCCCTCCCGCAGTTATGTTCTCAAGTGGGCCATTGGCTGGTTAGTTTCTGTTGCAGAAGGTTCCGAATGACAGTTGGATGTCCGAAGAGACTGCATTTAGTTGCATATGCACGTCCAAAATCGGGGTTAGTCACATGCAAGATACCCTTTCTGGGCGAAGAGAAAATTGCGATATCCAAAATGGGCAATCGTACTTGGGTTATCTTCGCGCAGTCGAGGCTCTGAACATAGGAAGCAGATATCAAGACCACGTTTCATAAGGAACCGACGCATGTGGCTTCTCTGGAAAAAAGAAACTCTTTCCGTGGTCGGACGAACACCAGAAAAGCCTTTTGGGCCTCAAATAGTTTGAGGCGCCGATCTAAACCACTTCCAGCCACCCCAACTGATGATAAAAGTAGGTAGCTAAAGTGTCATTGAAAAAATTTCTTTTATGGAAGCTTTCCAAGTTTCGAGGCGCATCAAATGGTTCCAGGAGCGGCCTCAATAATATGTCAGCAAGAAAGACAACTATTCCAGCATCCGCGATACCGACATGTATCTGAGGTTGGGGTACAAAGCTTGAAATTTCCAACGCACCTACGCTTTTCATTTATGCATTCACATCTCACCCAGGCAGTACGACCAGTTTGGTTTGAGGTTACGTGGCGTTGTAGACGCTAGTAATGGTGTGACGATCTAGTTAATCATTTGCCGCTATCCGTTCGCTATTATAGCAAATAATGCCATCATACTACACTCCGTGTTACCAGGTCAACACACAGATTCTAGCAAAAGTCAAAGCGGTCTGGAGAACAATAGTAGAAATACTAGCCGCCGGCTTTCACGGATAATATTCTTTTTTGTTGGCGTCCAGTGCAGTCACCCATCGTAGGTTTCCCCTTCGATCATCCCTCTCGCCAACCCCTTTACCTAACCTTGTTACGCAGTAATATCTTCAAACGATAGAAGAATAATGGAGGATGACAAGACGGCGTCAATGTCTGTTCCTGCTCCGCCTGGAGGTTCAGATCAGGTCACAACTCCCTCGACCCCAAACCCGTCAAATTACACTGTAACAAAACCGCGACGACCACCCTGCGTCGGGAAAGCTAAGAAAGCCCGCGAACTGGTACGGCTAGCAATCACAAGACTTAGAATACTCATAAACGAACGAAACAGCACCGGTAAGCCTATCTCACAAAAGGGTCTCTTCGCCTACAACTACGTCGAGCCCTTATTCAACTGGTGGGGCGCCAACTCCCGCGTTCTTGTCACTCAGTGTCTTGGCCGAGTCGAAGTGCTTGATGCTTTTGGGTCTGTAAGCAAACTGGTGAATGGAGCGTCTCACAATTACGCCGGCTTCTACGAGGCCACGCCGGAGGCCGAGGAGCTCCAGCGGATGTGCCTGGAGATGTTGCCAGTGTCTGAGAGCAACGCTGTTCCTGTCCTCCGAGACGAGACGCACCGCATGATCGCCCGATTCCTAGGTGCCGACTTTTGTTTTACGACGAGTACTGGATATGGGTCGAATTACGTTGCGCTGCCAGCCTTGATTTGCGGGCCCACGGTCGTCATCATGGACGAGGACTGCCATAATTCGATGTTTACAGGAGTCTTCCTTGGGCCATTTTCAGTCTTGAAAAAGTTCAAACACAACAACATGGAGCACCTTGATATATTGCTTAGCGGTTGTGTTGATGATTCTGTTGATATAATTGTCGCTATTGAGGGACTGTATAGGTTAGTACCCACCGCAGAGACTTTATGTATGCCTGTTTCTGACCAAGCTTTTATAAAAAGCACCCACGGCGACATCCCACCTCTGGCCGAGATCTATCGCTTGAAAAAACAGTATAAATTCGTTTTGTATTGCAATGAGGCGCACTCTTTTCTTTCTATCGGTAAGACGGGCCGTGGATGTCTTGAGTTCTGGAACGACAGCCACCCGGAAAAGCCCTTGCCTTGGGATCTAATCAACGTCCGGACTGGCAGCCTTTCAACAGCTCTTGGTGGCAATGGAGGTTTCATTACGGGCCAAAAGGCTTTCGAAAAGGCTATTCGGACACGTATCAGCAACCTGGACGATAAGCATATCGCCTCGTTGCCGAGCTCTACGATGGTACAAACCATCTGGCTGCTGGGTCAGCCCAACCGAATCAAGCGCAATCTTCGACGGCTTACCGAAATCACGCGCTTCTGTCGCAAAGAGTTGGAACGTTTCGGCATTTTTGTCTACGGCGACGCCGGCATCCATGTGCTCCCAATCCATACTGGAAGGCCGACCGTTGCTGCGAAGCTGTCCTACTCATTGCGTCGCCGTGGATTGCTGGCTGCCCCTGTGTGCACTCCGGCCGTACCAATATGGAAGAGCAGGGTCCGTATCAACTTATCGGCAGATTTCACCGACGAAGAGGTCAATCAACTTGTTCAGGCTGTCATCCGAACTGCCCCCCATGCGGGCCTTTGTAAGACTGCCGGCGTCGTCCGCACTTCTTTCAAGAATGATACCCATTCTTTCTTGATTGTAGAAGGCATCGATGAAGCAACGAAAGTCTCTAACCACATTCGAAAACTCATCAAGAGGGATGCCATAGGAATCCAAGCCAGCCAACAGAGACAAATGTTCGACAAAAGCTGCGGCCCACGGGTAATACAGGCCGGACACGCTGCTCGGGCCCAGTATGGCATTGGGGCTGGAGGCACTCGACTGATATGTGGCACGTTCTCGGCCCATCTTGCAGTCGAAAGCCTCGTTGCTCAAGCGACAGGGATGGAAGCTGGGCTCACCTATGCGGACGCATCCATTGGGCTTGCTTCAACGATTGCGGCTATTTCACGTCCCTTATTGGGTCACATAAAGAACTACATGCTCTTCGAACGCGGTGTGTCTCAGTCCGTCCGCGATGGCCTGACGATGGCACCGAAAACAGATGCCCCAGTGTTGCTGGGCTACGTCGACCTTTTCGAGCTCGCCAGCCAGGTCAGAAAGCTTGTCCGGGGGATCGAAAAACTGTGCATGACAGTGTACCTCCGCGTTGGAGAGAAGTCACAGTATGATCTCCTCTCGGCCACGCTTGCGGAGATAGCCGCTCTTGTGGGCTCCGAGTCTGTCATGACAATCCTACTTCACTGCAACTCCGAGTCTCTGGATCCGAGAGAACTCGTTCTTTTGCCGTCTCGAAAGAATGTCCACATTCTTGTGTGTGGGTCGTTTGAACGCACCTTTGGCTTGCCAACGGGTTTTATTACCGGCACAGAGAGTTTGATCCGAGAACTTCGGTACACAAGTCGGGGATACACGTTTACCACCTCTCCGCCACCTTTCATCATGGGTATGTTACGCGCCGCTCTAGAGTAGGGATTGGCAATTGATGGGCGATTATGGATGTTGCACGACCTGAATGTCATCGTGGAACAAGGACCTAAGAGCGCTTTGCTCTCGGATTGAGTGTTACTTCAACCCAAACCTGGCTGCGTTATTACTACTTTGTTGATAACACTAGATTTGCGGGAGACAGTCCTGCAGAAGGAAGTTTTGCGAGAGACATTTTCGCACCACTAGTTCAATAAGAAAGGAACGACTGTATGTTTACTGAGTAAAGAGCCTGTGATAGATTTACTTCTTCAATCCTAAGTGCGTCTTTTGGAAGGGAGATCAGTGACTCGTCCATTTGGACTTCGGCCTCAATCCTTCGTGTTGTAATGGTACAAATATCGAGAGCGAATGATGATGTACGTAAATTCTGGCTTTAGAAAACATTGTTCAATCCGCTTGAATTAGTATTTGTCGGGGGTTTGGCAAACTTTGATGGCTATCAATCGTCGTTTCAAAGTATGACAAGATAAAGGCAGCCTCGGGCATTGTGAATCGGACTTTCCTCGGTGTCCAAGTAGTGTATTGCTGCAGAAATCAGTGAACAGAGGGACAAGGTTTCACTTTCAGGACCAAATTGTTGGAGCTAGAAGGCGCCTACATAACAAACCCATCTGGTCACCGCATGTGAAAGCAGGCGTGGCGCAGCGTAGACAGCCGACGGAAATACAAATAGATTTTTGTGAGGGTTTGCATATACATGCCAAGACTGCTCGCTTGACAATTATTTCCTAAATAGCCTCAACGCTCAGCCTAACTGGACCAAGCCATACAACAGCCATCAGCCGGAGGGCCATTTTGTGTACAGCAATGTGCCGCAACGATGTTGTAGCAACAGGTTTTATACAGGACTACCGGCGACTTCCCTGCATCGACCCATTTAGCCTCTTACTAATTGGATTCTATTTCAGCCTGATCAAAATACGTTGTCACTAACATCGAGGACGTGATTATAGACCCGCCGGACGCATAAACTTTTGAAAATAATTTCTCATTATGCATTCTTGTAGGCATCTTGAGCTTTTTATAGGGACGGGATCCCGAACTCTGAACAGGAACCTGGCTGTGCTCCTACCACCTCCATACCACCAGTATAGCCATGTCCAGCTCACGATACGTACGCATCCGGGCCGTTGGGTTCGTTTTCAACATCCACATGACCAGGCTGTTCCATCAAGCCCGTCTCTTCACTTTGCGACTGCCCTTTCTCGCGATTTAATCTTTCGAGTAGCCTTCTGTGGGTTCTGGCCGCCCTTTTGGCCTTCCCTTTGGCTTTTGACTGAAGTTTTGCTTCTCGACGGGCTTCGCGTTCAGGCTCTTCCATTTCCAGAACCTCTCCCCGAGTTAATGGCCGAGGCGCCTGCGCTATGGCTCGAAATAGGTGCAGTAACCCCTCAGAATGTCCTGACGGATGACGTTCGGCGTCAGACACCGCTATCATAAGCAAAGCTCGTAGGCAGTAGTGAGCATCATTTCCAGCGGCATGCAGGTTTGCAAAGGGTATTTCCAAGCTTTCGAGTAACTTCTCCAAGCCATATCGATAACATAGCTGGAGAGGATATTGTGCAGCCTTGTTGGTGTCGATAACGTAGAGTGATCGGCTTGGAAGGTCAATTGCAAGGTGTCGAAGAATCTTCAAGTCTGAGTCTGTGCCATGAAGAACAAGAATGCAGTCCCTTTGTGAAAGCAGGGCATCTATTCTTGGTTTTAGCTCGTCGATGGCGACGGGTTGTGATGTGCCGAAAAGAAATCTGTTAGACGCTCTTTTGCAATAAGCCGAGTCCCCTACGGTAAATTGATATGATGTGATGGCCTCTTGATAGTTTGCTGTGGTCGGCTTCAGAAGCATGTCTTCCATGACCCTGGTGTCTAATACTGAGACCCCGACGTGTAGCTGTTGGTCTTTGATAAGCTGCTCGTACCCTTGAAATGTGTCAATGTCGAGCCCGACAACGAGAACATCCTGGAAAGGGGATAGCTGTAGCTTATTTCCAAGGCTTGGTGATCGAAAAGTAGATGCTGAATCGATATCGCTGTATCCGAGGAGTTGCCGGAGGACCAGTGTTTCGTCTCTTAGAAGTCCCTTGTGGGGGGGGGGTGGTGTTGTTAGTCGTCTCATTAGCGAAAGCAGCATTCTGGGGCGCAACTCCCTGGTCCGCTCAGTCTTTTTCTTTTTCTTTGATTGTGCCCAAGATGCGTTATGCTCATGAAGTTTTGACGGTGCGGTGGGTGATTGCAGACAGAGAGAAATGACCGCTGAATCGCTAGCGCACTGGCTGGGCCAGTACCAGGTGGTACTTCCGAGTTACGTCGGAGTGTTCTTCCGAATGGCGGAGGGATAAGATTGTGGAAAGACTAAAAAGTAGGACTGTACATAGGCCCAGCGTTCGAGTCGGATATCACCCCCAGCCTTTTTCTTTTTAATACGTTTTGCATTTTATTTCTGGCGGGCGGAAAAGCCAAAATACAAATGCCCGCATATTCCACCGGTTAACAAATGCTGCGCTACGAGCTTGCATTTTCATCATACGTTTGGCGGTTGGGCATGGCAGCGAGCAGACCAAGCGACCTTGAGGTGGTGGTGTCCGCACCAAGTAAAGCCCTTGTGCAGCGCGTGGTACTTTGCGCACAGTTCTAATGGCATGACGGCTCTCAAAGGCCTTGGTCTTGGTTGCGGTACCGATTTGTCAGAGCCGCAGACTGTGTTGAAATAGCATTTTCATGGAGGTTGGTTCCTCGTGGAGTAAGGTGGGTACGCAGTGGTAAGAGTCAGCGGGTGCCTGGCCAATAGGGACCGCCGGCGTCCTGGAAAAGGAAGGAAGAAAGGGAAGGAAGGAATGAGGAGTGAGTACCTGAGGTGAGGATTGCTGGGACCGAGTTTTGCAAGTGCTCTATTCATCGTGCTCGGCAGGCACTGCCACCGCAGTGCTTTGTAACGCATGTGAAGAAGGCCCTTTTCGCGGCAAGTCCATCATCGCCAAAACGCCCAGGATGGTATGGGCAGTTCGGGCTGTGGATACTTACATAACAAAGGCTTGATTTATCGATTCCCGGCAATAACTCTGCTTTGCCTCAAATAAGCTCGAAACTGAGGTCTTTTTGATTCTACGCAACTTCTATGGACCGCTGTGAATTTGACACCCTGAGTGGCTGGACGAGTCAGAGCAGCGTTGTGTTCGCCTGCAAAATACCAAAATCGCACTTGCAGAATACCCGCTACCAGCCAGGTCGAGCAGTACGAGCGGACAGCAGAGGGCGGGCACTACCTACCTACTATAGACGGTGGGGTTGCCGCGCATGGCGGAGCAGCAGGCAAAGACGTCGTCGGCAGACAAGCACACTTCCAATGATGCTGCCGAGGCGGGGCACGTTGTTCACGGTGATTTGGCTGTGAGTGAACCGCATACCATTGAATAACTGGAAGAAAAGGGGGGGGGGAAGGGAAAAACACAAAGCCAAAGTTTTGTGGAGATGAGACCAGTCGGGCAGCTAGTTTTCAGAATAGGTAGGCGAAGGTTAGTTTAGCTGGTGATCCATCAACCCGCTCTACCGGATACTCGTGAGGAATTCTATAGGGTCCAGCACGGAGCTGCGGACATGGTTGTTGATAAAGAATCGCGGGGGCATCGAGCAAGCTTATCCAGTGCAGTAGTGCGCGATCGCTGCAAGATCCGTCTATAATGTAGGACGCGTACGTGGCGGCTAAAACTCTACTTTTCCTTTACGGGAGTTTAATGGCTGGATTATGCTAACCATGAAAGTTATGCTTGGCAAAAGTCAGAAGTCGAGGCCGGGTATCAGACCACTTTGGGAAGGATAATGGACACGGATCAGGCGGAATACCTATCTGAAATCGTGTTCGGCCGGTGAGGCTGGCGTATCGACAACGGCTGGCGAAAAGTGCCAGGGGACATATTGATGGCCTTTCGACTACATGTGGTTCTCTGTCCTGGGAACGAGCATGCCGTACAACAAGGCATCTGTCTTCGTCAGCAGAGCAATTTTCTCCAAGCGGGAAGCGAATCAAATGCCGAGCGAAGCCTTGAGCTTCCTGGGCCAGTCGGTCGATGAATGATAGATGGGAAAGATCACCAGCAGGGCAACAGGGCAGACCCTTGCTCGATGATCAACAGCTTCCCGTCGTCCATTACCGCCCCACCGGGATCGCCAGTAGGGTTGCCTCGATATTGATCGCTCGCGTGAAGAAACTTTTCTTCTTCTCGCGAAGCCACCGGGTGGGATGTGAACCTCCCCCAGCCGCAGTGAATATGGGCGATCATCTTTTGAAGCTTCTTAGGTGGCGGAGGGGAGGGGCTATGCCGACATGTCTATCAGGTGCAGGGACCCCATTGAGACAAGTGCGGCAACCCTAGAGTTGCCGGGCCGCGTGTATCTGGCCGACCTCCTCTCTGGGCCGAAGTCGTCCACGTCGTCATCCATTCGTCGCGTCTCCCTTTCTTTTCCTTCCGGGCTGGTCTAGTCCTGGGTACGTGCCAGCCCTGTCTATATCTTCAAGCTCAACCAATTCCGTTTCCCCACCATGCTGGCGGCAGCTAGGGTCGGCCCTCAACATGCATCCCGGCTGACTCGCTGCACGCGAGATAGTCCTCGGTGGTCGCATCGAAGCCTTTCGTCTAGACTTGGATTTGGCCGAGCATAAAAACGAAAGAGACAATGAAAGCTTACCTCCTCCTCTGGGGCTTCACCGATTGCCCGGTCCGACGGGAGGAAGATTCTCGGGGCTTCGTCCAAACTTGCTACTGGTAGACGCGCGCTTCGTGGATGCCGAGGTGTCCGGGCGTACTTGCAGCCGTCGTACGCATCCGAGCGTCCCGCGGGCACGTCGACAAGTCGCGAATGGCTTCCTCTCCTCACATATCCTAGGTCGCCGATTCGGAAACTTTCGTGCTCGTCATCGCAACTTTCCAAGCGGTGGAGGAAATCAGGCTGCTGCCCACGGCACAAGGCCGAGGTCACAATGTTGGCACTCAACCAGGCCGAAGCATGTCAGTCGTCCTCAGTGGCTGTGCTTGATATCGGCAACCGTACTTTCAACGGCCAAAAGTTAAAGGGTGGAAGCCCAAAGAGTATCCCTTGGAATCGGATGCGAAGTCGAGCTCGAGAAGTACAAAAGGGGACTGATGACACCCCTTCTGGTGGATCATTATTGCCAGCAACAGAAGGAATAAGACAAGCAAGACCATCATCTCCATAGCTTTCTGAGTCACACTTCATTATCATCTTCTCCACTATCTCCCGAGGAATCTCTCTTTGTAAACACATCATGGTTTCCATCAAGAGCCTCCTCATCGCAACCCTCGTCTCCAGCGTTATTTCAACGCCAATCGAAAGCTCCAATCCGCTGGAGAATGATCTTGAGGTTGTTGATAAAGTACCCGTTATTGAAGTCAGAGGCAATGGGGGTAACGGGGGCGGGTACGGTGCCGCAACTTGCGACTACAACACAAAGCAGAGGCTCGATAATGAGATCAATAACAGATATCAACTGAAGAGCCGCCTCGACGACGAGATCGGGAGACGTCAGGCTATGAAGCAGCAGCTTGACAATCAGATAAATCTGAGGCAGGGGCAGCTCGGGCACTGTTGATTTATTTACACGGGGCAAGGCGCGGGTGGACATGGGCGTTGGGGCTAGGAGATATCCTCAGTTCACTTTCCTTTTAGCAAGAAATGATTTGGGGCATGCGATTTGAAGAATGAATCTACTGCTGGGGCTGGAAATCAGAAGTCAACAGGGCTAGAGGTACCGTGGTATATTGGAGAAAATATGAAGACGTTCCCTTTAGAATGCCCACATTTGGTATAATATGAATACTCGATTTAAAAACAAGTCCATGCCCCTCTAAAACTTTAAGAGTAGTTATGGGTAGAGTTTGCACACCCGTACCAAGAGCCTGCGTCTACAGGTGTAACACAGCTCAGGAATGACTTATCACCCTTTGTCACCACACCTACCCGGAGAGCGCTTTTCGTCCTTTACAGAAACGGCCCGTCGTCACGAAAGCGTCTTCAAACAAAATAGATGAAAAGCGGTGTAAATGGACCAAACGCTTCCTCTTCCTTCTTCATTCATCGCTCCCTTACAGATATCTTACACGAGCGTGGTCGGCTCTACTCCCGCTTGCTGGCAGCGCCGTCCTGCTTCATGCCGTCACACCCGAGGGCTTTGCCCGCCACCTCCTCGACCTTGCCGTACCCCTGTGTTGTGGGGTCGCGCTGCTGGCCGGCGGCCTTCATCGTCGACGCGGCGTGCGCCTTGTCCTGCTCGCCGGACGAGGTCCAAGCGTGGGAGCCCGTGACGCTGCCGATGGCGGCCTGTTTGGGTTTTGGCACTTCATGTCAGCCACTGCCGTGACTCATCTAAAAAAAAGAAAAGAAAAAACACTAGAAAAAAAGAACAAAAAAACTAGAATGATACTGAAAGAGGATGAGGGCTGTTTTGAACTGTACCTCGGCAGCGCCCTTGATGTACTCGGCGTGGCCGGCGACAAGGCCGGGTTGTTGTTGGCTATTAGTGTTCTGGGAAGACATAGTAGGTGATTTAGTATGGTGAATGCTATTCGATCGAGGTAGTGTAAATAGACCTGTTGTATTTAAACTGTGAATTTCAACCTGGTATTGGATGGGTGCTCGTCTTAAAAGGAAACCCGGTGGTGATGTATGGGTACAAAGGTCGCTGTGATTCCCCATGACGTCAAGGATTGCCGACGTCATTATGCTGTGGCTGCATCACATGATTCTCCCGCCAACACGTAAGGCCTCTGCAATTAAAGACAACCGCCGTATTGGAAACAAAGATACGCACGAATTCCGTACTTTTTAACCAAGTAAGGTACCTTGATGCACGTTGATCCGGATAGCAGGGGTTTAATGACCCTTAGTA
Organism: Colletotrichum somersetense; assembly: GCA_030867255.1. Taxonomy (NCBI): domain Eukaryota; kingdom Fungi; phylum Ascomycota; class Sordariomycetes; order Glomerellales; family Glomerellaceae; genus Colletotrichum; species Colletotrichum somersetense. The sequence continues at coordinate 7,871 of MU843705.1, read as the reverse complement.
TTGAAGTGGACTTGATCGATGAACTTCAAATGTGATTAATTAACATTGATATTGGAGGGGTAACCGCTAAGTCAAAACGGCATCGGCCACCGAGGCTTCGCGTTGCATAACCATTAAACTTCGACCCTCTCTCTGTGTGATGTGTCGAAATCCGACTTCTTGCTTTCGGCAGCAGCAACGCGGTCCTCGAAGCGCACACCAGCGGTGTTGGTGCGCCAGGCAGGAACGTTGGCGTCAAACAGCTCATCAATCTCCTCGAGGGTCTTGCCGGATGTCTCAGGGTATGTAAAAAAGATGTGTATGGTCATGGCAGCGCAGAAGGTGCCGAAGATCATGTACGTCTTCCACTGGATGTTTGTGAAGGCGGGCGGGACAAAGAAGGCGAGGGCGAGGTTGAAGGCCCAGTTGCAAGCCGCAGCAAAACCAACACCAGTGGCGCGGTACTTTAGAGGGAAAACCTCTGAGGCGTAGATCCAGCCGATTGGGGCCCAGGTAAGGCTGCAGAAAGTTAGCTGTGCGGCTTTTGTAATGGAGGGCCGTGGGAGCTGCGCAAAAACTTACCCGTAGATACCAACAAAGATGTAGCAAAGGGCGATGACGCCTTGAGCAGGAGGACCCGAGATGGCCCATCTAAGGTTATCGTCGCCGTCTACACTGTCGACGGGATTGCCGTACACCCTCATGACTGCGCCGGTGGTAAAATGGATGACGCAGCAGATTATGGCACCACCGATGAGAAGAGGACGACGGCCAAGTCGGTCAACGATGGGCAGGATGGCTCCGGTCGTGACGAGGAAGATGACGTATTGAATGATGGACGATGTCAGGGCAACATTGCCAGTCTGCCAAGCCAGCGTTAGTTGTCCGTTCTCAAATCAGTGGCTATGAAGGAAGAGCAGCTCACCATCCCAGCCATGTTAAAGATATAGATGAGGTAGTAGAGCATGACATTTCCTCCGAGGAGCTGTTGCCAGACCTGCACACTGCAGCCGGCCAGGGTGCGTTTCCAGACGCGGGGGCCGAAGAGGCCCAGAACGCCAATGTTCTTGGACTCGGCAGCAATGCGGGCGGCCTCCTTGACCTCGTCAAGTTCAACGAGGACAACGGGGGCATCACGGTCACCGCCGGCGTGTAAGTGAGCCAGAACCTCGTGGCACTCCTCCCAGCGATCTTTCTGACCCAACCAGCGAGGGGACTCGGGGAAGAAGAAAAGAGCAGCGCCAAGGATGAGACCGGGTATACCCTGGACACCCCACGCGATACGGAAGGCACTAGGGCCATCAATGGTGACAACGCAGCCATACGAGATGAGGTACATGATGAGGATACCCCATTCGATGGACCACTGTTGAATACCGACGATGCGACCACGGATGCGGGAGGGGGCGAGCTCTGCGAGGTAGACGCAACATTGAGAACTCGTGACACCGATGGCAAGGCCGCTGACGACGCGGCCGGCGATGAGATGGGGGACGTTCTGAGAAGAGCACTGGAGGATGGCACCGAGGATCCAGATGACGGAGGCGAGCTGCAGGGCGCCGCGGCGGCCCCACCAATCGGCGAGAAAACCAGCCATCAGAGCGCCGACTAGGGAGCCGCCGGACATGGAGGCGGTTATGCCGCCCTGCAGGGTCGAGCTTGGGTGATTGAAATACTCCTTGTAGGAATCGGCACCGATCCAAGCACTCATGGAACTAATGTCGAAGCCGAAAAGCATACCGCCAATAGTGCCAAAGGCGGCAAGCGCTGGACATGCCTGGTCAGCATCAAAGACCTGTGGTTATGTAGCCCCATAATGGAAAGGACTGAGTCGGGAACGGGTTGCATACTGTAGATATTGTAAATGCGAGACATGATTGGAATTGGAGGAAAGAACGGGACGCCAGGCTGATAAAATGAAGCAGAGGCCGAGGCCACGAAGGGGTGAATCCATTGGAGCGAAGGAGGACCTGGACGATTTTATAGATGAATGCGCTCGTCTGCATGACCTGTCCCGACGCAAACATGCGGTCAGAACTGACGGACCATCCAGCGAGGCATGGCTGTGGAAGGGTAAAGAACGCAGCCAAGGGAGCCCATCCCCGGCGTTCGCTTGTTGCGCGCGGGTGGTTGGGCGGGCGGTGGTGTCGAAAGTTATCGTCGTGCCTTTGGGTAGAGGACATCCAGGCGTGGCCCGAGGCTTCCAAGGCAAGGCTGCGTCTGCCGGCAGCGGAGACTGCAAAGGTTCGTGGTAACTGGCGTCTCAAGTTAAGCGCACGTATAGGAAGGCGAGAAAGTCGGCGGCGCTGGACCAGGCGACGTCATCTGAGGACGAGAAGCCAATGCCATGGTGTTTTGCCGTCCGGGGGTGGACTAGGCGTGGAGATGATAAACGATAGAGTCGTTCCAAGCCCGGCGTGGCATGGATTCATGTGCAGTGTTTGGTTGGATGTGAAAATGAGGAGGGAAAAGACGGGGTCGATCGCCAGGAGAGAGATGCCCGCCCTGAGCGTGAGGGGAAGCCCGGAACAGGAGTGGAGAAGAGGGGGGAAATGGGGAAGAGAGTTGGGGAAATTTGGGGAAACGGAGTACGTACCTACCTACCCAGACAAAGGAAGGAAGGAACGTCTCAGGTGTCATTGCTGACTGACTTTCCATCTGTGTAAGATAAGTTGGAAAAGGGCAAAGGGCAAGGAGGAGAAGGGGGGGGGGGGGGGGAGGTTAAAAGGAAGAGACGACGAATCCAAGTGACATAGGGACGATTATGCCTTATGTGTCGTTGGAAAGCCAATGGAACAATCTCTTAACCTTTCTTGCTACTAGGTAGGTAGGTAGGTAGTTTACACGCTCTGCGCCACATCGCCTGCTGTGGCACGGGGGGGGGGGGGGGGGGGGGGGGGGGGCAGCTTCTCCAGTATATCTGACCCGGTCAATAGTTTGATGAGAACATTGGCTTACTGATATGCAAGTAGTTTCTGGGCAGAATCTTACATTGTACTTCGTAGTAGTATCTGTTCCTCTGCTGGATATGGATAACTACAGAATAAAATAGAGTGGGGGAGAGAAAGTCGCGGTCAATCAGGCGAGCCCGCCAAGGAGCGGGTGGGTGGGCAGCAGTGTGTCTGTTGTTCGTGCCATTGGTAGATAGATAGGTACAGGTACAGACATATGCCTAGGTATACGGTTTGATATGGTACTTTGCAGTCGCGCAATGCGGTGCTTTCAGTTACGATATTCCATGGTATTGTGTTACTATCCACGTAGAAACCAAACTTTGTTATTATGTTGAGAATTAGGCATGGTGCTTGTGCTATGTTTTTCTAACTGCGTCACTGTCACTATCATTGTGTACCTGTGAGACCTTAAGAGGGACCGCCTGGGTAATGTACCTCAGGTAGCCGTACCTGGAGCTCTACGATGTACGGTACTCCGACGTCATTACCTGAAAGGTGGGGGCAACCTTCCCGGCCACCCGCTGCACCCGCTTCTGTAGGGGATCCCTGAGGTTCTTACGTAAGGAAGGGCTAGGGACGGGACATGCCGGGACGCGGAGGTATCCCTTCGTATGTCCATATTGTGGCAGGCCTTAAGACCCCAAAGCCGCCACTTGCTTTGACGTCCGATACTCAGTCAATCACGACAGGCAGGTCCAGAACGGTCTTTCTCGTTTCGTTCTCATCTACAATGAATCAGTGTATGGGCATGTTTCATAGGCTCATATCGCAAAACATAACGCTGTCAATGACGGGCACTATCAGAGACATGCATCGCAACCCCAATTATCCTCATCCCTGACAAGAACTCCGGATGCCTGTGAGATTCGAATTGATCACGCAGCTCCAGGATATATTTGCGGGAAAAGCAAACATGATAGGATCTGTTCGTCGCATCTTTTGTTGGCTCATATAATACTGTTGGGCCATGCCTCACCTACTCTGATCGAGTATGGGTTGCATATTCTGGAAGGACTTTGAATGGCGAGACGGCGAGAAAATAAGAATGAGGTTTTGTTCACAGTATCTCGACCATCCGAGACGTACATCGTCGCCGAGCGGCCGCCGAGGAGAAATTGCACGATGCCGAAGCTTGCGGCGAGCCGTGGGCTCCACTGCGGTTGGAGACAGCTCGGTCTTTATCTTCTCGTACGGTTGTTCTCGCCAACAGAACAAGGTTGGCTATGGGGCTTACCCCTGTTGAAGAGCCACGCCAAGACTCAGAGAAAAACCTTGCCTCACGGGACTGCAGCTGTTCGCTATGATAAGAACACCCGAATGGGATTGTGATCGTCGTAGAGATACAGATCCATACAAGTAAGGTCGACATGGCTGTGCCGATCAAGTGGCTCTTGGCTGTTGCCGCGTGGCTGCTTCGTCATTCTGCAAGGGCAACGATGAATGCTATGTACGCATTCCTGAAAACAGCAAGAGCTCCGAGGAAGATAGAGAACGAAGCCCGGCCGTATTTTACAAGGACAGAAAGATAAACCACTGGCCATCTTTAGTCATAGATGAGATGGGAATGTGCTCTAAGATCAAGATAAGAAACATGTAACGGATGCTTGATGTGCCAACTCCCTGAGACCAGCGCGATATCAGAAGTTAACAAGCCTGACGAAATACCGAATAAACAATGAAAGAAATAGAGCCTGGAACTAAACAAAAGCTTCATATGACAACCGAAAGCTTGGTGAGGCTTGTTCTGTGGCTACAAGCTACGTTCATACCCGCTTGCCCAGCCCCATTTGTGCCCACCCACGTGCGTGTGGGTATGCACGAGAGGAAAATCCCTCTTTTACATGGTTCAGAGCGGTTATCTTACTGCTTTCCCTCAATATCTGCAAGAGCACCACAAATAAAATTTTGCAAAGCCGAACACTGCATACACGCCACGGCCCACGCTGCGGCTTCGCAGTCAATGCCCGTCGTGACGGCTTACGATACGCTCGCTGAGTAAGGCTTGAAGTACTCCAGGGTTGCAACCTCCGCAAAAGCAATAGTGACACCGGAAGTCCGGTGCCACAAGTTGAATGGACTTGCATATCGGATGCGTTGTTCAAAAAAGGAAAAATCAGCCGGCAGATATTTCACTGCTCTCGAAGCAAAGCTTCCAGTCTCGACAAGAACTATCAAATGGAAACTCCCGACATGATGTACTTCTACCTTGATGTGAACAAGCACTGGTTCCTGACAATCAAATAAGCTGCCGCCAAGCATGCAGCTCCTTCCCTTTTCAGCACAAGTACTGGGGTGGGATGGCCCACAGGCGCAGCAACCGGTACCGGAACGTGGGATATAGCCAACTGTCATCAGAAAGTCGGCGAACAGCAGTAAGCTGATTGTAAAGGCAGGGTTTTTGATCTCGGTCGGTTCTCGGTTTTACTTGATGGGTAATAGTAACACCAAGATGTGGAGTTGAATCTGCCAACAGGGATAGCTTATGTGCCTCTCCTTGAAGGATGCTTGCTCTCTGCTGGGGAAAAGATTTTCTATAAATACAAGTATACAGAGACTTCTACAATTCAACACTCTCTTTTACTTACAAATGCTGTTCCTATAATTTAACACCCACATTTCATTGTTTTGGCACCTCAACTCATAAAAATCGTGGGTCACAATGCGTTTCAGTACTCCGGTTGCTCTGGGCCTCATGGCTGGAGCCGTCTCCAACGCCAGTCCAACTCCAAAATGGACAAACATCACTCTCCCGACTGCAGCATCAAGAGATCTTGCCGAAGCCGGCGAGCAGTTGGCTCAAATAGCCAAATTCGCCGAAACGACGTGGAATCAAGCTCTCCTTTCAAACAACAGCAGCTGGCAGAATCGGTCAATCTGCAACCCTTCCAATGTTGCCGTCAGAAAAGAATGGGGCTCTCTCACGAACGCTGAACGCAAGGCTTACACCGATGCCGTCAGGTGTCTTCAGACCAAACCAAATAGGACTCCCTCTTCTCTCATCCCCGGGGCCAGATCCAGATTCGATGACTGGATTGGTGTCCACATCAACCAGACACAAACTATTCACTATACGGCAAGTCAAGTTGTCTTTCTGAATTTTCAATTCACTTCCAGTCCGAGATACTAACTCTCACAAGGGCACATTCCTTGCCTTTCACCGCTATTTTACATGGGAGTATGAACAAGCCCTCCGCAATGAATGTGGTTACACCGGTTACCAACCTTACTGGGACTGGGCCAAGACCGCTGTGACCGGCCTTGAATCATCTCCCATCTTTGATGGCTCGGAATTCAGCATGTCTGGCAACGGCGAACGCATTACCAACCGTAGTGACTACGTCGTTTTGAAAGACAGTAACCGCGTTGACGAAATTATCGTCCCTGCCGGAACCGGAGGCGGTTGCGTCACCTCGGGACCATTCAAAGACATGGTGGTCAACCTGGGCCCCGTAGAGCTCGTGGTTGAGGGAAACACGACAGCAGAGGCCAACGGCAACGGCTTGAGTAACAACCCGCGCTGCTTAAAGCGTGACCTCACCTCCGCTATCAACAAGCGCTACGCAAACGCCACCACCGTGGTCGACACCCTCATCCAGCCCAACATTGCCAAGTTCCAGGAGATCCTCCAGGGCAAGCCTGATGCCCGCGAGCTCGGAGCCCACGGTGGTGGCCACTTCACCCTTGGCGGCGACCCGGCACGCGACTTGTACATTTCGCCCGGGGACCCGATGTTCTACCTTCACCATGGTATGGTGGACCGCGTGTGGTGGATGTTCCAGAGCATGGATCTGGAGAAGAGGACGGGAGCCGGAGGCATTGCAGGCACGGGAACATGGCTGAATGACCCAGAGAGTGCGCCTACCACGCTGGACACGACGATTAACTTGGGATATGCGGCAGGGGAGGAAATTGCTATGAGAGAGTTGATGAGCACTATTGAGGGTCCTTTCTGTTATATTTACCAGTGAGAGATATGGAGATAGGAGAATTCAGAGAGCATTAAAGTATCGTTGCATATGAGCCTCAACTGTCCTCCTTCTAGCATGCTAATTTTCAATATACGATGGATGCCGAAGGACCGGATGGGGAGGCATGTAGGGAAACTCCGGCAGCGAGAGACTAGGTAATGAAGTGAATAATAAAAAGCTTCTTATTGGTAAGGCTAATACTCTGGTCTTGTCGTAGAATTCAAGATTGGAGGAGAAACGGATCGTCAATTACCTCAGTTTGATATGTCTAGAATATTTCGCACCTCCCCCAAAGATGCTACGACTAAGAACTTACATCTCGTCAAGAAAAATGGTGAAATACATTGATGACAAACGAACCATTATCCTCATGATGCTCTGTGAGTTCTGGAAATTCTTTTAGTTAGGGTGCCGTAAATAATAGAGCCAGAAGCATTCGCAGGCCCACAAAACTCGGTTTTTTCGGGTCTTCAGCGTAACCTTTCCCTGTATGAAGCCTCCCACAGCCGAACTCAGCCAAATCATCTCGCCATCGCTGATATACATAGCTCTAATCAATGTTTCCTTAACACCTACATTCTCCGTCGCCCATCTTCTCGACACGCCCATCTTGCATCCAGTTACACTACTCGGAGTCACCCACCCATCCCTCCAAAGGTACTATACCCCACCCTATATACGACCCACCCCCATATCCGAACCATCCGAAATTACCGCATCCATCCCCTTCCATCAACATCACCACCTTTTTCAAACTATCACAACATTATCCATTTACATCTAAACAACGCCATCTTTTCAGAATATCTTTATCAACCTATCATGAAGCAATATACCGAATTTGAGCTTCAACGGGCCCTTCAAGATGTGCTGAATGGGCAGAGCATCCGGACTGCTGCTCGTATATGGGGTATACCATACCCAACACTTCGGCATCGATACCACGGCAGGCAAAGCAGAAATACGGCTT
>MU843704.1:33759-46709 GCA_030867255.1 Colletotrichum somersetense | reverse complement strand
GTAGAAATTAAAAACTAGAGGAAGGAACCCTAGCCACGATATAGGAATATATCTAGAAGGGAAATATTATACCTAACGACGACTAAAAGGACTTACTTAAGGAATTACTATATAAACTAAAACTATATACTAACCGAGCTATCAGCTATATCTTAAGAGAATATAATAAATAGGTGCTATATAACCTAAATTAAACACTCTAATACCTATAGCAAAGGGTAAAAGAAGTCTAACGATAAGTTAATAATAAAAAACAGAATTAAGGTAACTTTAACCGTATGATTTAAGCCTATCCCTAACTATACCGTTCTCTATAGGGCTATAGCTATAAAGAATATAAACCTATAAGCTTTAAAGACGCCCTAGAACTTACTAGATATATTAGAACAGAGGGAGGCACAGACTTACCTTAAATAACTAGAAAAGTTATATAAATAGTTATAATAGTAAGAAAGAAGCGCTCTAATAAAACTATAGGAATAAGCTTTCTATTAGTATAACTTACTGTCTGTAAACTAACCCTAAAAGATACTATTAAGGTATAAGGAAGTAGTTTAGAAAAAGAATTAGAAAGTAAACTGTCTCTAGATAAGTTTATTCTACCTAGCAAGATAAAACAAAAGGCTACAGAATAACTAGTAGAGATAAGCCAGACAGCCCCCTAAGCAGCACTAATTAGGAAGGATATAAAACAAAAGATATAAGAATAGACCTACAGTATCCTACTATCTTTATCTCTAATTATAAGCATTTTAGGATATAACTTAGATAAGCCTCTCACTATATAAGCCTATAATAATAAAACTACTATACAGAAGGAGGAACAGTACCCCTTCTATAAAATTATAGAAGATACTAATAAGTAAGAACTCTTATTCTATAAGACAAGAGATATAGATATTAAAAGAGAACTAGTAGTAATATATAAAGAGAAGCCTATATTTAGAGATTATAAACATCTAGATCTAAAACACCCCCTATATTATAAGGTATTTTAGGCTAACTATATCTATAATAAATACACTAAATATAAAAGAAAAAAAGGTATCTATACCTTTTACTCCTACAGATTTAACGTAACACCTATAACTTAATACTATACTAATAAAGATCTATATATATAGAAGATTAAGGAATACAGGCAGTAAACTATCTACTTTAAACTAAGCCTAAGACATCCTATACTATATATAAAAAAAAGGACTATATATTAGTTATAATATATATTTAATAAATATAAACACCACTATATAGAAAAGGCAAGGGTATAAAGAATCTAAAATAAAGCTAGACCTTCTTAAGATAAGGTAAAAAATAAATCTTACTAACTATAAAAGGGATATAGGAGGCAATAAGAGAAAAGAAGTCCTTATACTTTATAATAACAAGTAACTATAGTGATAAGCACTTAGTGCTTACTGCCCTTATTAACAGGCAGCCTATATAAGTAGTTATTAACAGTAAGGCATAAGTTAACCTGATATCACTAAGGGTGGTAAATCGATAAAGGATTATATAGCGATATAAAGAAGTAACTTATAACTTTAAAACTGTTAAAAGGAAGACAGTTAAATATAATAGTAGAATTATTAATAAGGAGACTATATAACTTTAAGTTATAATTTAAGGCTATAATAAATAAATAACCCTTAATATTATAGATATAAGAGAAACAGACGTTATCTTTAGAATCCTATAGTTATAAAAGAATAACCTAGTAATAGATTAGAGAACAGGCTAACTCTAATAGACAGATTCAGCTGTAAGGCAGCATTACATGCCGTAACCCCTAAGCAAACCTAAGCGACTAAGAATATATATTATGTATATCAGAAGGATTAAGTCTGTAAAAGACTAGTAACTTACATCTGTAATAATAATTAGAAATATAATATAGAATAAGGAAAGTTTAAAAGAAGACTGTCTTAATATAGTACCTCTTAAATATAGATAATATATAAAGCTGTTTGCTAAAGAACTAGAAACAGGCTTACCTAAGTATAGACTATAGGACTATAAGATCTAGATACTTAAAGGGAAAATACTAAAAATAGAGCTAATCTATACGCTTAATCTAATAGAAAGAGAAACACTTAATAAATAGCTAGATAAAAATCTAGAAAAAGGTTATATTAGACTATCTAAATTACTAGCAGGATACCTAATCCTATTTATCTTAAAGAAAAATAGAGAACTATAACTCTATATTAATTACTATAGACTTAACGATATTACTAAAAAGAATAGCTATCTGCTACTACTAATTAGTAAATTATAGAATCTTCTGTATAGAGCCAACTAGTTTATAGCACTTAACCTTAAAGAAGCCTATAATCTTATATATATTAAGGAAGGAGACAAATAGAAAACGGTATTCTATATATAATAAGGACTATTTAAAACACTTATTATGCTATTTAGACTTACTAATATGCCTGCTATATTCTAAATAATAATAAATTATATCCTATAAGAAAAACTAGATATTTTTATTATTTACTACTTAGACGATATCCTAATCTTTTTAAAAGACCTTGAAGAATATAAGGAATATATGTATTAGGTACTTAACAAGCTCTAAAAGGCAAAACTCCTAGTTAAACTAGAAAAAAGTAAATTTTATATATAAAAGGTAGATTATCTAGGATACACTATTACACTAGGTAAAATATAAATATAAAACAAGAAGGTAGATACAGTTAGTAACTAGCCTACCCTAACAAACGTTAAAGAAGTCTAATCCTTTTTAAGATTTATTAACTTCTACTAGAAATTTATTAGAAAATTTAGTAATATTATATAACTAATATAATAACTTATAAGAAAAAACACTAAATTTATATAGACAGAAGAATATTAGTAATTATTTAAGGAAATTAAAAAACTTATTATATTAGAACCAGTCCTTATAATACCTGACCTAGACAAACAATTTAAAGTAGAAGTTAACGCTTTAGACTTTACTATAGGTAGATAACTAGGATAACAAGATAAGTAAGGCAGGCTTTACCCCTACGCTTTCTACTTAAAAGCACTCTCTAGACTAGAACTAAATTACTAGATTTATAATAAAAAGCTAATAGCTATTATCTATGCTTTCTAAGAATAGAGACTATATCTATTAGGAATAAAACACTAGGTTATTATCTACTTAGATTATAAGAACCTTATATACTTTACTACTTTAAAAGTTTTTAATAAAAGGTAGATCTAATAGTTAGAATTCCTATCAGAATATAACTTTAGAATTATCTATTATAAGGGAATAAAGAATAGAAAAGCTAATACTCTTAGCAGAAGAACAGACCATAAAGTCTAGGTACTAGAGGAAATAAAGGTTATCTTTAAATATAATAACAGTAGTAATATTATACCAGCCTAAAAACTTATTATAATCAGCAGATAAGTTAGTACCAGTACAACTAGTAAAATAACAGCTAACCAGATCTATAAGATATATAGTGCTAGGGTATATAGACACTAAGGCCTTATAAAAACATTCTAATAAATTTAATAACACTATAATAAGTAAGTTATATAAGAAGAAGTAGCTATAGTAATTAAGGACTATAACCTTTATAAGAAAAGCAAGAACAGCCCTTACAAGCCATATAGGCATATTTAACTATTACTAACACCACTAGAAGCATAGCACTTAATCTCTTTAGACTTTATTATTAAGTTACTAAAGTTAAAGGAACTAATAATAAATACCTACTATAACAGTATATTAGTTATTATTAACAGACTTATAAAGTATATATACTTTATTTTATATATAGAATTAAGCACTATAGAAGACCTAGTATATACCTTCTTAAAGTATATTATTAGTAACTATAGATTACTAAAAGAAATTATATTAGATAGAGACAAACTGTTTACTTTAAAGTTTTAAAAATTACTGATTTTATAACTTAGTGTAGACTATAAACTGTTAACTGCTTTCTATCTGTAGACTAACAGATAAACTAAAAGGATTAACTAGATCCTTAAATAATACCTATAATACTATATTAATTATAATTAAGACAATTAGGTATTATTATTACCTATAGCCTAATTTGCCTATAACAGTGCTATAGGAGAAAGCACTAAAAACTTACTATTCTACCTAAACTACAGATTTAAGCTAACTGCTTATAGAGAACCCTGTAAAGGACCACAAGCTCTAAAAGCTGTGGCTAAAGTTAATAAAGTAAGAGAACTCTAAACTAAGGCAGCCCTAGACCTAGAATTTATTAGAATATAAATAAAAAAATATACTAACGCCTTAAGGATTAAGGGGCTAACCTTTAAAGAGGGGAATAGTATATACCTCCTATATAGAAATATTAAAATAAAGCGCCTAAACAATAAACTTAACTATAAGAAACTAGGACCTTTTAAAATCCTTAAGAAAGTTTTAAACGTTAACTATAGACTTAACTTACTAGAAATAATAAAAATACACCTAGTCTTTTATATTACACTGCTTAAACCAGTACTATAAGGATTAAACACTAATAACTATATTATTATTAAATTAAATAAACCGGAATATAAAGTTAAACGTATTATTAATAAACGCTATAAAAATAAATAAAAATAATACCTAGTAAAATAGAGAAACTATAGACATAAGGATAACTTATAAAAGCCAGTTAAGAACCTCTAGCACTCTTAAAAACTGCTTCAGGACTTTTATAAGTACCAGAGGGACTAGGTACTAACAGACCTATATTAGCAAACTTATCCCTAAGCCTATATAAAGACCAGTCTATATCATTAGGGACCTATATAAACTATAGCTCCTCTACTATTCCCTTCTTATAAGCGTCTAATATTAATTCTAAAGTATTAGACTTATCTAATTCCTATATTCCCTAGCAGAATATCTTAGCCTATTGTTTCTAAACAAGTTTCTAAGTTTTCTAAATATAAGATAAACAACTAGCAGCAGTCGCTATTAAGGACTACAGGCAAGTAAGCTCTTTGTAAAGCTTTAGAAGCTCCTTACCAGCCTTTTCCTCTTTTTTATCCTACTCCTTCTATTAAGTATTTAACTTTTACACTATAAACGCGTTAGTAACAGTAAAAAATCACAGTAATAAAAGACTTATATATTAAAGCCACTAAAACCCTATTATAAGGCTTTTTTACCTTAATACAGGTTTAATAATAAGAAGAACCCTTACTAAATCGACAAGGAGCCTTTATACAGTAATAATAAGTATAAGGTATATCGGCTAAAAGTAAGTAAGCTTTAATAAATTCTAGAAGAGCTAGGCGCTTATAATCTTTTATTTTTATCTTTTAAGATTTTAACTTTTTTAATTTTTCTATATAACCTGATATAGTGTCAGCATTATAGTAAATAAAGAAGTAAAATTAATAACTCCCTAACCTAGAAGAAGCAACCTACTTATATAGGTCTTAAGGGTAAAACCTTTAAGAGGGGAGACCTAATGTTACAACCTAACAAGTTACAGGCAATATTACCCTACCAGATAACCAGCAGGCGGCATAATATTTATATAAGACTAATAATAAGTTAGGATAAGATAACTCCTTAGGTCAGGAAGAACTATAGTGTAAGTTATATAATAATAAGAAGGACTAATAAGCAATAAGCAGTCCTAGGTAAAGGACTAATAACGCTAAAGGCGGTCTATAGTAAAAGACTAACATTTAGATATTAGTCCTAGACACACTAATAGGATTAAGACTTATATATAGGATAGACTTAGATATACTTAAGGACAGACTTCTATAGCTCTTTAGTAATTAACTTATAATATATTCTCTAAATACCTTTTAATATCTAACTTAGTAATTTATTAATAAGAAGCTATATAAGCTACCCCTTATGACTATTAACCACCCGATTGATTACTAAGTGATTAACAGACTAACAAGCTAATATTATTATTACCAAGTATCGACCTCAGCTATACTATTAGCGGAAACCCTACTGTCAGATATCTGGCCGTAACACCTTAATCCCGCCCTATTTAACCCTACTGTCTAGCCAGCAGTATACTGCTAACTCCTCCTTTATTAGGTCCTCCTCTTATTATACCCCCTCTTTATCTATAGTATCTACTATTATCTGCTGCCCTACTGCTTTAGAGGCCGTAATATACCGCCTATAAATATAGCTACTAGCGTTATACTAAACTAGTAAGCCTCTGCCCTAGCTAAAAACTAACCTTTATTACCTGCCTTAGCCTCCTAATACTTATATATATACTAAAGCATCCTATATTAAAAGCAGCTAGAGAACGTCTTAAAGCGCTACTAGGTAAATATCTTAGCCTATATAAGTTAGATACCCTACTATACCTATACCTATTAGCCTAACGCTTTTTATAGGTATATTAAGAATATATACCTACTGCTGTTATTATATTTTTTATCCCTATAGTATAAAATATATTTATTTTATATTTAGTAGAGCTGTTAGAGAAATATATTAACCTTTCTACCTTTTTATATTTACTCTCTTTTTAGCTGCTAGCAGTTAAACTACCTCTACCGCTTTATCTAGCTATACTCTGCTGTCTAGACGCTATAGAGAGACGCTACCGCCTTACTGCTAGCTGCTGCCTGCTGCTGCCCCTAGTATATATTATATACCTCCTTATCGTCTTTATAGTAGAGCCAGTTAGTCTTTTTATCTATAACCTGGTCTAATACTACCTGCCGGTACCTGCCGCCTGCTATATACTTTTCTACTGCTGCTTCCCTCTGCCAGCCTCTGCTTTTAGCCTACTATACTACTACTAAAGTGCTTAGCTAACTATCCTGTCTGGCCCTACTACTCTTCTAGATAAAGTGCTATAGTATATATAGTATCCCTATATAGATTACTATCTAGACGTTAGGTATATTAATCTTTAGCCTAAACGTATTAGTTACTATAATAACACCCTCTAACCTGCTGCTCTACCGCTACACCTTTAGCTATACTGTTTTACCTTTAACTAAATTAATACTATTAAAAAACGTTAGGTAGCTAAACGTCTTACTTAGCCGTTTTACTTACTTAATAAAGTCTATATAAATAATTACCTTCTTTTTTACCTTTTTCTATTATAGCTATTCTACCTATATAATAACAACCTTATAGACTTTAGCCTTAACTATATCCTTTTTACCCTTACAGTTACTTTTAATATTAAGAATAAAGTACTAGATATTCTTTTATATTATTTATAACTAAAATATAACTACCTGCTATAGGTTAAACTTTATACTATAGAAAAACGTGGCCTTATTGCCTGGCGTAAGTGTTGCTATTAAGCAGACTATCTACACCCTAAACTTATATACTGCCGCCTTAATCTCCTACAGCTTAGGCCAGAACGTTATGCTTCCCTTAAGCACTATATAGTACTTATTTATAATAACCTAGTTAAACGTCTGCCTTACCTATAGCCGTAAGACAAAGTCTTAAAACCCCTTACTAACTACTAACTTAGGCGTTATAAAAATAATAGCAGCCGCCTATAGCGCCTTCCGGCTTAACTATACTACTAAGCTAATACTGGCCTTAGTATAGTATATATATAGGTCTATCTATAGTAATATAAGCAGTATTACTATAATTATTACCCCCTCTAGTAAATAAAATACCGGTAGTATAAACAATACGCTTTTACTACTGCTTATACCTATAATCTATACTACTAGGCTCTACCTATTAGTAATCGCCTAGACGGCCTACACCTAGTTACCTTAAAATATTACCTCTAGCTAGCCTGTTATCTGCTAGAGCTACCCCTCTAGATAGACCTACTATAGACATACCTGCTGCCAAAGCTAGGCCTTTATCTAGATACTATTATATAGCTCTACCTTCTGCTTTACCCTAACCTTTAACCCTACTTACACCTTATAGTTTTCTACCCTAAAGTTAAAAAACTAATACTACTACTAGCTAACCTAATAAAACTACTGCTATTTAGCTATAAACCTACTGCTAAACTATATAAGTAACTATAAATAGATAAGCCTAGTTATTTTTATATTATACCTAGCCTATAGATCCTATACGCTATTATTTATATTATTTACCTTTTTATCTTTATCTAGGCCTCCCTCTTTAGGCTGCCTAAACGCCTTATTTAAATACTAGTTAGTAATAGTAATAGTAATATACTACTATATACTAACGTTAAGTTAGTTACCTAGCAGCCGGCTGCTATACTGCTATATAATCTATTATAACTAGTCTGTTATCTATACCTACTTCTCTTTTTATATTTATACTGCCGCCTTATTATTATTATAGCTACCGTCCTGGCCGGTACTATTTAGCTGCTTTATCTCTCTGTCTTAGCTTTCTTTTACCCCCTATAGAATCTTATCGGCCTAGAGATATACGCTATAGCCTTCCGACCTAGACACTATCCCTTATACCTTCTGCTAGAACAGTAGCACCAGCTATAGATATTATACTAGCAGCTTACCTACCTCCTACAGTAGATACTAATAGATTACTTTAGCCTAGCCTATACTATAGAACCCCTTATAGTATACTATTATAAAGTATATTAAGCCCTTATATATAAATACGTTTTAGACCCCCCTATTAACTGTATTACTATACTAGATCCCTACTAGCTCTATTACCTGCCTAGGTTAGCCGCTAAGTATATATATTAGTAGCTATAGACGCTTATAGAACTACCTAAAAGCGTGCTTATACGCCTGTCTTGCCGTTAGGTAAAAGACCTCTGCCTTTACCTTTTCTGTCTTACTACTGTTAACGCCTTACTACTGTGCCAGTTAGGCAGACGCTTTAATCTAGCTAAACACTTATCTTTTCCCCCTTTATATTTATATATTATAATTGTCTTATATAAATAAGTACCCTGGCTGCTTTTTATTATAGTTATCTTTAATTAACCCCTATAGGATTACCGGTAGTGCCTCTTTTAGCCTCTCTCCCCTGCCTGCCCCCTTACCTACTATTATTAGCTTAGTAAGTAGCTTCCTAGCCTTTTATATTAGACTATATATTATATTTAAGAGCTAGCTTATACTAAAGTATACCTACTAGAATAAAATCTTATCTTTAATCTAGTTAATATATCTAAAGATTAGTATATTATACTAGATCTTTAACCCTATTATATATATCTTTAAGATCTAGTCTATTAGTATTAGCTTAGCCTTAAGTATACCTAACGTCTATATTATAAACCTTTATATCTTAGTATATACATATTAAAATATACTAAAGACTTTATCTTTAGCTACTTTTATTTTAATCTCTTTTATTTTCTTTTTTATACTATCCCTCCTTTTAATAGCAGACTAGTATATAATAAGTATCTAGTTTACCTTAATAACAGCTAAGTAGATTATTATATAGTCTGTTACTTTAACCTAGCTGCCGTCTTTATTAATCTTTATAATAGTAAGTATACTAATTAAGATATTCTTATAGTCGCCCTACTAGATTAAGTAGTCTAGAATACTAATAATAATCTTAAGTACTATCTGTTTTACCTCTATTAGTATATTATTTAGTTTCCTAACGTTAAGTGCCCTCTCTTTCTATATAACAGCTTTAAAGTAGTCCTATAGCTGGCCCTGGCTTACTGTTAGCCGATATAGCAGCCGTTTATCTTTAGCTATCTTTTATATACAGTGCTAGATATAAAGCAGCTTCTGCCAGACGCCTTTATATTACTCTTATATCTAGTCTTTTAGCCGGTTATTAAATAGCCTATATAGCTTAATATATACCTTATTCTGTTATACCTTAAACAGTATAGTGTTTCTAACAGTGTTAGGGCTTAATATCTTATATACCTAGTTTAAAACCCTCTCTATTACTATCTATATAGCCTAAAATACTCCCTCATCCTTTATAATAGGCTCTATTATCTCCTATAGCTTACCTATTAATAGACTTTTTAAGTGTTTTAGCTACTTTATATAACTTAGCTATAATTATATATCTTATTTATTATCTATACTGTAAATAATATCTTTTATTTAAGAAGTAACCTATTTAGCTTTTTCTTAATAGATCTATATAATAACGTTATATACTAACGTCCCTATTAGCCTAGGCTGGGTGCCTTTATCTGCCTCCTCTATCTGGCTGACCTAAAACCAGCGGCTGCCGGCCTATATTAAAAAGAACCACTGGTATAACACCCCTTCTATCTATAGCAGATTCCTTACTTTAGCCGCCTTTTTCTATATATTACCTTCCTTCTTTTAGTCGTTTACCTACCTATACTTATTGTAACAGTGTCTCTATATAACCTAGACTTACCGGCCGATATAGCCACACGTCTTATAATAAAGACTATTATGCTGTAGGGCGGCCAGATACTTAATTAGCTTTATTATTAGTTCTAGCAGCTAAAGCGCTGTAATACCCTCTTAGTTACAGATAACGGCTAGGCATACCTAGACAGCCTGTAAGAGCTCCCTATACCTAGCAGCCAGAAGAGATCTATATCTTATATAAAGATAGGTCTCTACCTTATTAATAATAACTGTAAACTAGTATATTATATAAATAGTAATATAAAACGTTAAATTATAAATAAGTAGATCTATTTTATTTCTATTTTTATCTTATAGCTGCTTTCTAAATCTCTAAACTGCCCTCTATATAATAGAAATATATAAATAGACGTTACTACAGTGTAATATAGTAAACTATATTATATAAGCTGGTCTATAGTAGTGTTAATAGTATCTTAATATAGCCTGTATATACTTTCTTAAGGTTAGTAAGTTAATATAAAGACTTTTATAACTATATAGTCTTAAAAATAAAATAGTTAAAATTTAATAACTAGGTAAAAAACTATAATAATTATAAAAAAATTATATATAAATTAAATATAAAGTAATAAGATATAGTCTCTAACTGTATACTATACCTAACAGCTAGAAGAGATTAATCTCTATAAAGATAAGTAACTACTTTATTAGTAATAACTATAAATAAGTATATTTTATAGATAGTAATAGAAAACGTTAGATAGAAGATAAACAGATCTATTCTACTTCTATTTTTATACTACACTTAGTTTTTATATCTCTAAACCACCCTCTATACGATATATAACATTACTATAGTATACTATAGGGGACTTTATTATATAACCTGGTCTATAGTAGTATAAGCTGTATTATATAATCACCTTTATATAGCCTGTATACACTCTACTGTAGACTAAATAGGAATATTTCTCTATATTAGAAAGTCTAGAAATAGAGGTATAGAAGGTGTTCCTAATAAGTATAGTAAAAGTATAGGTAGAGTATTCTCTACGCTATTAGTGTATACTACTTTAGACGATTTTAACTGTTAAAAAGTTAACTAACCCTACTTAGGTTAAAAATAATAAACTCTACCCTTTATCTTTAGCGTCTCTACTTCTTTTTTATAGGGTATTATAATAAACTCTACTAAAGTTTATTATATTCCTTAGGATAGGGTATAAAAATAGATACCTTTAGACGCTTTTTTTTTTTTTACTCCTTAAAGTATATAGGTAGGATACCTCTAGAGGCTTTTACTTTTTCTTACTTTTTAAAGCTTATAAGTAAGATACTTTTAAAAGCTTTTATTTTTTTTTAAATTCTTTAAAGGTATAAAAGTAGATACTTTTAAAGGCTTTTTTACTTTTACCTATATATTTAGTTAGTATACCTTTTTAAAAAAGCCTGTCTATAGCTAGCTAGTATCCTATATATTAAATCGCCTTATTTATCCTGCTATCTTTTGTCGTTTATAGTATAATATACCTGTCTTGCTTGTTATATCTCTACCTACTCTACTGACCCCTCTTCTTCCCTACCTTTTTCCCTCTCCCTTCCTCCCTCCTTTTATATACGTGTAAATAGCCCTAACCTAACGCTACCAGGGCTGTAGGTGCCTGCTACTTAGGAGGTAAAACCTAGAGGTAGAATTAAAAGGTAGGATTAAAAAATAAAATTAGGTACTTTAAGGGTCTATTTATCTAAAGTAGGTTAGATTAACTAGCGTTAAGAGGCGTTATTAGAATTAACAGCCTAATTAGGTATATATTAGGCTAAAGAGGTCTTTTAGCTATTTCTTTAAAAATATAACGCCTTTATAGGTATTAAGTAGCCCTATAGAATCTCTTAGTTAGTCTCTATATAAGACTATAATTTTATAAGATTATAGTATATACTTATTAAAAGGCCTTAATAGGCTTTTTCTTTTACTTTTATATATAAGTATATTTAAAAAGCCTTAGGTATAATACTATATAGCTTATTATATTCTATAAAATAAGGTAGGCTTACTAAGTGTACTAGATAGTAAAATAGAAAAGAAAAAAAAGCTTAAAATCTAATAAAAAGAAAAAATATAAATTAAATATAAAATAAATATAATAAACACTATACTAATAAAATCCTTAGGCCTCTTTATAACTAATTTTAAGGCTTTTCTTAATTTAAGTAATATAAACAGTATCTATAATAACGTTGTAATATTCTATATACTGTCCTAGTGTATAAAGCTAATATTAGCTTAAAATTAAAGGACTATTATCTCTGTCGTTTTAAGTAGCCTGGCCGCTAGAGCTTTATAACGCTCTAAAGAGCTATGGCTTTTACTTACCTTTTTATTATTTTATAAACCGGATTATAATTACTCTACTAAACGATCTAGTAAGGACTTATACTTATAAGTCCTACTAGGCGCTAGTAACCAGGAGAGAGACCTTACGCTAGCGTCTAATTATCTTATATAAATAGAAGTAGACTATACAGTACTTATAGTAATAGAAAGGTTAACCTATACTATAGACCTAGAGAGGGACTCTATATAGGCTTCTAATTATCTTAATATCTATATATTAATATAAGTTAAGTATACTATATCTATAATAATATTAGACTTATAATTAAACAGAAGATATAGGCTGCTTTATACTCTAGGCCTTTTTCTAGTAGGTAAT
>MU843704.1:0-19912 GCA_030867255.1 Colletotrichum somersetense | reverse complement strand
TACTTTTTTTACTAGCTAGTTCCTTTTTATACTAGCTATTAACAGCTAATAAAAAAAGCTTTATTATCTCTCTTAATACTAGGTATATTATAATAAACTAGACCTTATATATAGCTACTTATATAGCTCTAAATATATACCTTATAGTATTAAAGGGGATACTGTTAATATACTTTACTTATATAGCGCTACCTATCTCTAGAAAAATCTAGTAATATTATTAAATATAAAACTATTCTACCTTATAATAATATAATCTAACTTACTTATAACACTAAAGAAATTAAGAAAAAACTTTAGATAGAATATATTAAAAGCCTTAGCCTATATACTACTAGTATAGTTAAAACTAAAATTAATAGGATATTTTTCTTATAGTATTATAAAGGTAGTAGCTATTTTAAAGTACTTACTAAATACCTTCTTAATAAACCGGTAGGCTGTAGGAGATTTTTTTTTTAATATAGGTAGAAGGATCTATATTATAGTAGCCCTTACCTTAAAGTATATAGTATCTAGAGGAATAGTCTACTTTCTACCTCCTTACCGGCTAGCCGTTATACCTACCTAGCCTAGCCTCTTTATCTTTAAATAGCTTTTTATTAGGTAAGGCTTCTAGATACTAATTAAAAAGCTTAGTGTTAGATAGGCTATTATTTAGCCTAGTGTCTTTATTAGTATATAGTATTATATCTTTACTGCTTCTTCTTTTAGCTACTAATAATATATAGTATACCTTTTTATTATACCCTAATAAGCCTTTTTTAATATAGTAAGTAATACAGTAGATAAGATAAAGACCTTTTTTTTTTACTTTTACTAAAAAAGAGAGGCTAAAATAAGGCCTTATAGTGTATATACTTCTTTTTTTTTCTATTTATATTAGTAAAACTGTTTCCTACTATATTATATTAGTTTTAATACTTTTATATAGAAAGCCTTTAAAGGTATAGCTAATTATATTTATTTTATAACACTAGTCTTACTTTATAATAAGGTCCCTTATATATTACCTTATATTTTTATAAAGTATTAGGTTATTATTTCTATTACTATTTATACTATTATACTATTATCTAGTACTATATTTTAAAACTATCTCTTACTGCTTTCTATTAATACTTATACCTTTATATAGAAAGCCTCTAAAGGTAAAGCTAACTATACTTATATAGTAGCCCTAGTGTTACTTTATAATATAACGTTTTATCCTTTATATTATATTTTTATAAGATATAATATAGTTATTTTTTTTACTATCTATATTATTATACTATTATAAAACTTAATTTAGTATTTATTTTATATAATCTAAACGCCTTCCTTTAATTAAGCTTTAGCTACCTTACTAATATTATATTTTTACTATATAAAGTCTTAATATTTATTTATAAAACACTTTATATTCTTATAATAGCTAAAAAAAAGTCTTTCTTATTACTTATACTATAATATAACTAATATAAACCTTATCTAATACAGTCCTAACTTTATCTACTATATAATAAAATATACTTTAAGGTCTAGCCCCTTTTAGTTTACCTCTTATTAGTATTATACTTTTACTAGAAAAGACCTTAATACTTCCTTATAGACTATACTACTAGTTAGGTATACCCTTCTTCCCTACCTTAAGGCCTTATATCTAGTATAGCTAAAAATATCTGCTACTACTGCCTTTAGGTATAGTTATAATATCTTATATATATATAAATAGGCTTTATCTAGCTGTTAGCAGTAGGTTTCTTTCTTAAGAGAGAGATAGTCTAGGCTTTAGGCTTAACCTAGGCTAGGCTATATAGCCGTTTGCCTTAAGGCTGTAAAGCTATATATTTTTTTTTCTACTTAGTAAAACTATACTACTTTTAAGGTTATATATACTATCTAATAACTACTACTTTTTAAACAGACTATAGCAGTAAGGTTAGATAACTAAGGTGCTGTTATTATTAGGTATAGTGTTAGAGTTAGAGATAGTATTAGCTAGAGGTAGGGTCTTAGCTACCTTTACCCTATAGATATA
Source organism: Colletotrichum somersetense (assembly GCA_030867255.1). NCBI lineage: Eukaryota > Fungi > Ascomycota > Sordariomycetes > Glomerellales > Glomerellaceae > Colletotrichum > Colletotrichum somersetense. The sequence continues at coordinate 17,889 of MU843704.1, read as the reverse complement.
ACTACTATAGCTAGTGCTTATCCTTTTTATTTCCTTTATTAGTATTATAATAGCCTTTTTAATCTTATATTAGGCGGTTATTATTATTATAGTAGGTTTATTTTATTAGGTAAAGTTAGTAAGCTAAAACACTTTAGTATAAAATATCTAGACTAGTTAAAAGACTTACTTTTTTTAAGTATATCTTTTTTATATTATATTAATAAAGTGTTATATAGGCTAAAGCACTTAGATATTAGTAATAATAGTCTGCTATATAATTTATAATATTTAGGCCTATATAGTATATATAAATTACTTAGTATAGGTTAGGCTATTAATAAGAGCTATATTACTATTAAAAAATAGTTATATTTCTATTAACCTAAACTTATCTATATTATTTTAAATAAAGTTAAGGATATATTCCTATAGTAATACCGCTATACCTTTAAGCTAGCTATTAACCTATTAAGATATATTTAGCTTTATAAAAACGCCTTTAAGGTATTTATATAGTAGGGGCTTCTTTTTTACCTTTAGGTTTACCTTATTAATAGTGTTAGTATTAGTTATCTTAATTAATTTAAATAGTAATATATTATAAGATATAGACTATTACCTACTTTTCTAGCTTTTAGCTATAGAGAAACAGCTTAAGGTATAGAAAAGTAAATATAAATATAGCTAAAACGGTCTAGTATACAGCCTTATATTAGTTATTACTAAGTAATATAAAGAGTCTAATAGCTTATATATTATACTAGCCTTTCTTTTAGTCTAAATAAAAGATATCCCTAACGTTATTTACTATATAGTCTTTATTATAAAAGCCTACTATAATCTACTACTAGTTATCCTACCTAACGTTATAGCCTTTATTAATAGGTAAGGCTAAAAGTATTTTAAAAATAGTATTAAGTATAGTAAACTAGTACTTATTAATATAAAGGCTTACTATCTACTTAAATATTAAGATAATAAAAGTCTTTAACTTAAGCTATATACTATACTATTATATTATTATATCTTACTATAACGTATATATATAGCGAGCGAGCCAACATAGCGAGCGAGCCACCTCCTTATCGTACCTTAAAGGGTGGTTTTTTAACTATTTATTAAAAATTAAAATCTTAACTAAAATTAATATCACTTTCTATATAGCTTCTGATAAGAGTTAGAAAGTAGTATTAAATCTCTAGAAAATAGTCTCTCTCTTATTACTAAGATACTAACCCTACCTCTTATCAAGCACTTTAGATAAGGGATTTTAAAATACCTCTAGTATTATTAATATAATATTTTCTAGAGATTTAATACCGCCTTTTAACTCTTATTAAAAGCTATATAGAAAGTTATATTAATTTTAGTTAAGATTTTAATTTTTAATAAATAGTTAAAAAACCACCCTTTAAGGTACGATAAGGAGGTGGCTCGCTCGCTATGTTGGCTCGCTCGCTATACATATACGTTAGCTTATAGTTCTATAGTATAATAAGCCTATAGGTTAAAAACTACTTTTTACCTTTAAGATAAAACGCTTTTATAAGCTTTTAGTTAATAGCTATAAGACCTTCTTATAGTAAGGCCTCTAACACTACCTTAGACGTAATAGATATAAGTTATATCTAGATCTAGCTATATTTACTAGGTAGGCCTAGGTCCTAGCGGTTTACCTATAGCTATATATTTATACCGCTTAGTAGCCGCTTTATCTACAGTTAGCCCCTCCTCTAGCTATAGCTTATACTACTAGGTAGGCAGATAAATAGATAATACTTTTATTATAAAGCTTTTATATTTACTATAGCTTTATCTTTAGTGTTTTTATTATCTAGGGATAGGTATATAGCGCTCTAATATAGTGTTAGCCTATTATTACTTTTATTATACCCTTATTAACTATAGCCTACTAGAGGAAGTATTTCTCTTATTATCTCTTTATAACAGCTTATATATAGTGTACTTTATTAGTACTATAAAGCGTAATAATATAATATTTTAATATATATTACTTTAGCTTACTTTTTTTAAATATCTCTTTAATCTTATATATATAGTCTTAGTTAATAGGCTAGTTCTACTTAACACTCTATATAGTGTTAAGTATATTAATTAGTATTTTAGCTACTATAAGTAGGAAAAACCTTATATACTTTTTAACTAACTTACTATTATAAAATAGTTTTTTTATAAAGCTAGTAGCAGTCTATTTTACCTAACTAGGTGCCGTTTTTACTATAATAGTGCCGTTAGGTCTTTACTTTTACTACTTTCTAGCTACTAGGCCTAATATAATAATATCTAGTATTATTATTATTTATTCTTTTTTAGCCTTTTATACTAGCTTTTTTCTAGTTTTTTTTATTTATACTATATAGTTTTTTAACTTAACAGTAAGATATAATAAAAAAAAGAAAAAGTTTACTAGTCTATTATAAAATATATTATACTATATATATATTATATTAGGGATTAGGTCTAAAGGTATTACTACTAGGTTATATTATCCTAAAGATAAAGTAATTAGCGCTATTAGATTAAGGCCCTTACTATAGCCTTTAACCTCTACTAATAGCTTTCTGCCTATAGTTATATACTACTACAGTAGATAATTAGATACTATAGCTAAGCTTAATAGTAATATTATATAGATTATAGTAAGTAGGTTAAAATAATAATTAATTATACTAAGAGGTTAAGTATAAAATACTTTACTGCCTAGGATTTACTACTCTCTAAGGAATAAAAAGCAGAAGGTTTTTTTTTTATCTATAAAACCTAGATATAATAAATACTATTATTCTTCTAGCTAGGTGCTTTTAATCTATTTAGTTTTATTTATAATAAAAGCACTCTAACTAGTTAGGTATAGTAGAAGTATCTTATTATATCTTTTTCTATTTACCTATATCTATATTTACTAGTATAGCCTTTAAGATTAGTATTATAAGCAGCTCTTATATATAGAGATACTAGCTAGTGTTTACTACCGGCCTTTAGTCTTTTTATTTTATATTATAAAATATATATATCTATAACTAGATAATATAATATTATCTTTTTAAAGATATATATAGATATCTATCTATAGATTATTATTCTTTATCTATTTTTATTTATAATTAGTATTATATTATAAGGAGTAATAGTCTGTTTTACTAAGTAGAAAAAAGTTATATATAAACGTTAATTTTATTTAGACTTTAATCTATTAAGTATATTAAAATTTACTTTAGCGTCTAGATATAAAAAAGAACTACTTTTATATTATAAAGTGTTATATTCTCTTACTTTCTATTAGCTTAATATTTTTCTTAATAGCCTACCTTAAGTATATTAAAAGTAGTTTTAATACTTTTTTTACCTTAACTTCTTTAGTGTTTTTTTTCTTAATACCCTAATAATATAAGTAAATACTTAGATAGGCAGCCTACCTTAACGCCTCCTTTTTCTCTCTATATACCTCTTTTAGCTACTTTTTCTTCTTTTTTCTTTTAGAAACCTTATACTTATTCTAGATTATACCTATAGCTAGAATCTAGTATACTAATCTTATAGCTTATAAGGCTATATAACTTAATAGAATTTTTCTACTTATCTACTAATATACCTTACTTTATTATTTAGTTTATTTTTATTACCTTTTTAACTAGTATATCTAGCTAGTCTATATTAGCTTAGTTATAGTAATATATTACCTTAGAGATAATAACACTTTTACCTTTTATAATAATAGGCTTTTTTAATATAATACTATTAAAAGATAAATATAGTTTTACTATATTTATATTATTACTTTTTCCTACTATATACCCTAGCTAAATAAGATATATACCTTAGTCTGTTTTAATTAACCTTTTTCTTTTTAACTTAGTAAGTAAGTTTATATTAAGGTAATATTCTTTTATATAGCTTGCCTTTTTCTTTTTTTATCTTTTTTTCTTTTTTACTTTTTTTTCTCCCTTTTTTATTAACCTTATATATTTATAATCTAGTTATATAGCTCTTTTACCTACTTTTTCTTTTTATATAGTTTTATTTATCTTACTATATACGTTAGGCCTTCTCTATAGACCTAAGAGATATCCTTTATAGATTATATAAAGTAGTAGTATTTAGTATTAAATAATATTCTATTTTACTAGCTATTATTATAGTAACTAAGACGTTAATTAGTTACTATTAGTAGGCTTTTTACCTTTTAAGTATAGACTAAAAGAGAATAAGTAAATATATCTATAATCCTTACTTATACCCTTTTATCTAGATAATATTATAAGAGGTAAAACGCCTGTTTTTACTATAGTAGACTACCTTATAAAGGCTTTATATTAGCTAATTATTTAATTATAAAATCCTATTAAAATAAAAGATACTAGTAAATACCTTAAGAGTTTTTCTACTATAGAGATAAAATCTTTTTTAAAATAAGTTAGGAAAAAGGTCTTCTATAGGCTCTTTAAGACTAAATATTATATACCTTTAAAGGCTTTTATTTTTCTTTAGTCTTTTAAAAGTATAAAAGTAAATACCTCTAGAGGCTTCTACTTTTTTTTTACTCTTTAAGGTATATAAGTAGGATACCTCTAGAGGCTTTTATTTTTCTTTAGCTCTTTAAAAGTATAAAAATAGATACCTTTAAAGGCTTTTTTTTTCTTACTCCTTAAGGTATATAGGTAGGATACCTTTAAAGGCTTTTACTTTTTTCTTTAGCTCTTTAAGAGTATAAAAATAGATACCCTTAAAGGCTTTTTCTTTTTTCTTACTCCTTAAGGTATATAGGTAAAATACCCTTAAGGGCTTTTACTTTTTTTTACTTTTTAAGGCTTATAATTAGAATACCCTTAAAGGCTTTTACTTTTCTTTAGTTTTTTAAAGGTATAAAAACAGATACCTTTAAAGACTTTTTTACTTTTATCTATATATTTAGTTAGTATGCCTTTTTAAAAAGGCCTGTCTATAGCTAGCTGGTGTCTTATATCTTAAATCGCCCTATTTATCTTATTATCTCTTATCGTTTATACCGTAATCTACCCGTCTTGCTTATTATGTCTCTACCTACTCTACTGACCTCTCTTCTTCCCTACCCTTTTCCCTCTCCCTCCCTCCCTCCTTTTGTATGCGTATGTGTGGCCCTAACCCGACGCTGCTGGGGCCGTGGGCGCGGGCTACTATAGAGTAATAACCTTTTATTAGTCTTATATTATAAAGTGCTTTTAACCGGTTAGTCTTTTACTTAAAGCGCTTATTGCTTATTAGACTTTCTTATTATTATATAACCTTATACTATAGTTCTTCCTTTTATAGGGAGTTATCCTTCTGTTAGCCTATAAGACGTTATGCCGCCTGCGCTTCTAAAGCTTGGTGGGGCTCTAGTTGCCCGTAGTCTGTTGGGTTGTAATACAGCCTTACGACAACCGTTAATCGTAAGGTGAATGAATACAGGAGCCTGCCTGTATGTAAGGTCGTGTAAGTCTAACTTATGTTAGAGCCGCCGGCTTAATTTAGTCGGTGATAAAGTAAGACTGTTTGCATAAGTAGATGTGGTAAGCGTGAGGCTTTTTGCCTGTAAATACGGTTGGATACATTGCCTTGTATTGCAGGCTGACCCTTTCTTATTACTTATAGGATGCCACTAACCAATATGTGTGAAGCTCTATGCCTTCCACTGGCTGACGGAAGTTATAGCACTGTTTACGCTATAGCGCCTATGTAGCAAAACTAATTGCAATACGCTATTGTCAGAGCATATCATTTTGTGTTGGTCACTGAATATAGTATGCGGTGGCCGGTCTGTGTTTAGTACCTTATAGCTGGTCGCACAAGGTGATTTAACGAATATAGAATTAAAATATAAAATACTATTTAGTTCCTTTATTAAATAAATTTTGGGATCATAATCGTTAAAAGCTGCTCCAGTCGATTTATAACCAACGTGCTGAGTGCGCTGAAGCGTATTCATAGCGTCAATCTCGACAAGGCAAAGCAATCCTACTAAGGTGAGCACAGGTCTGCGCTTTAGACTTCAGGCGAGGTGGCACCCAAAGTGAGACGTTAGGGAAAGAGAGAAAATCCCAATATGTGACGACGGAAAAGTGTCTAGGATTACTAGCTCATGCGGCCCTTAAACGGAATTAAGCATCATTAACGTATATTTAATCGGTGCGAGTGTTGACAGATGGACCTGGTCTTAATTCTTCCTCCTCCTCCAACCTCGGCCAGTCCTTTCGGTTTATGCATAACGAACTGCGAAGCAGGGACCATGTAGCCCAAGCAGAAGCCGTCGCCCACGTTGCCGACCTATACGCAACGGACGCTGAGTTAGGAGGGCTCGGCATTATCACAGATGCCCTAGGATGGGGCCCGGAATCCGCCTCGCCAGAATCGAACAACGGATCCATAACGGAAAGTCCTGTTCTTTGCGAGATCGAGTTCCTGGTCAATGCCTGGCTGTCTGCTGTCAGCTCGCGAGAAGCCGCGTTACGGTAAGCGAGACCGGCGCTGCGGAAACGGCTAGCGGCATTGCTTGCATGCAACCCGACGATCCCCTTCTCCATCCCATGACGGCCAAGACACAAGACAAAACCGTCAAAGTCGTCCTTTGGTAGTTCGCATCAGTAGTAGCAAGTCGGTAGCGATGTAGACGGCCTTGGGAGAACAGCAGCTCAGATAAAGAACCCCAGCAGCTCGACGCTAGGGTTCCCCGCCATTGACTGGGACACGCTGGTTGATGATGCTAGCGAGGACAGCGTTAGCTGGTGATTTAGGAAGGACCCGCAGAACAAGTAGGTCGTCGATAGCGACCGGTGGCTTCTCGACCGTACCAGCCAGCCGGGCACCCCGCTCATGCGGCATTGGATCGCCGAGCTGACGAGCGGTCGGGTCCGGTTCCGGGAGGGGGCTGTCTGGCCATACGAGCACGTGATGGACCGCTTCTTGGATACGATGCTCGTCGTCAGGCCCTTCGGAGGGTCCGCTGTAGCCACAGTACCCACATAGCCACCACCAGCCTCCTGATCCACCTAACCGTGACATCTAAAGGGATTAAAGCCCTATTTCCTTTTGTTACCTGAACTTGTTTCCACTTCTATCTAAGCAATGCTATTGTTAATTAATTGTTGTGCATAATGGCTGTGAACTTTGACCGTCTCTCTAGTCTGTCCCCTAGCACTAACTTGGCTTTATTAGGCTCTCTTTTCCTCTCTTAAAGCTAGCGGTACGTTGATTTCTGCTTGATAGTAATTGCGGGCCAGCCATGTTAAAAGGCCATCAATGCTTAGGTACTGTTGTGCCCCCTGCCGCCAGGATTTAAGAGCGCTACGTATCATAAAACAGGTCGACCTAGGGACAGGGGTCATTTTCCTGCCTGCCGGCGCTACTGTAGTGAAAAACGGTTTGTACCCTAGGTAGGGAAGCCTGAATGGGGAGCGGGATTACACTGTGGAGCCGGCAGTGGCGCAGCCTCGGATTTTACCGGCCGGGATAACCGCCTGCCAGGTTGCCTCAGCCGCTTGCCGGATATCTCCGCTGCCGACTACAAGGTAATATGGTGCATTACTCAAGCTTATAGATGTATATTGGCTATTAATTTTTATTACCATACTCTTCTCCACTATACTATAAAAATAAAGAGTTATTTAAAAGAGTAATATGGACAGTAGTTATATAAATACTTGTCAAGTGTTTCTGTTTATGATTTACCTCTACTTCATTCTATATCCACTACTTCAAAGCCATCTTTACTACTTCAAAGCTATCTCTACCCCTTCGAAGTGCTCCAACAATGAAGCTCTCCCTACTTATAGCTGCTGTTTATGCCGTTGCCAGCGTTCAGGCTACTTGCTAGTATGTTAATAATAACGTTCTTTAATTAAGCTTAACTAACAGTATTAGTTGTTACGACTGGAAAGTTAGGAACAAACGTCCTTATGATACAATCCTGATAAGACGTGATGAAGCTACTAGATATGCTTGTCAGAGATGGGGGTATGATCCCGTCTCAGGCAATGGCGGATTGGTTTGTAACGAAGCCAGATCGCTATCCCCGGCGAATTGGAAAGCGGTACGTAAACTAATCTGCAAATTAATATAGTCACAACTAATGGCTGTAGGCTTGCAATGAACATGGGGCAAGGGGCTCGACCTGCTAATGTCTTAGTCTTTACAATCGAGATATTGGAGACCAGTATGAGGCTACGTATGTAGGCCACTAATAGAATCTATGAAGAACGGCAATTGAAGAGCTGATAGAAAAAGGTGGTTTATAGAAATAGAGGGCTAGTAGGAACAGGAGCATCAAATAAAAGTGCTTATTAACGTATTATTACTGCCTACTACTTGTCAATTGCCTGTGACTGGGGTGACGGAAGCTTGACCTAACATCTTGTCTTCGCCCATCATTTGACCCAGGAGGTCACTGGACTTCGTAACCAGCTTTTTAGTAGCCTCTTCAACGGAGACGAGGCCGAGAGAGCCCTGAACTATGCTTAACACACGGCCGTCGATGACGTCGGAGTTGAACGTGTCAATGTTGACAGTATCCTCAGAACATATCATGTATCGAGCGCGTACAGTGTTAAGTATACGCATCTCATTAGGGGAGAGGTAGGCCTCGAGCTCCTTGTGACTCCTAGCGCGGCCGGAGATCTTGAGGTCCTCAACTCGCTTGAGGACAGCTTCGCGCTTGGCGGCGTCCATGGGCAGCAAAGGCGTCTAAGCAGAAGTTACCTATCTTTATAACCTCTTCTTGGGTGAGCTTGCTGTAGATGTCGCCTGTTCCTCAAATTATTATAATTTGTCACAAACACGTGGGTTAGAACGGAACAGCCTCACTTGTTTCACTAGGTTGGAAGTGGACGAACGCACGCTTAAAGCCTTGCTTATACCAGTCGCTGAGTACAGGCTTGTCGTGCTCCCTGATCTGCTTAAGTGCGCTTATCACGATAAGCAGAAAGCGGGTGTAACCCTTGGCAACCTTTTTCGAGTCCCACTTAAGAGCTTTGTGCTCGGTGCAGTGGCCCTTAATTGAGGCGCAGGTGGTCGCAGCAGCCGAAAGTCCGCTGGCAACAGCCAGGTGAACACCTGATGTGAAGAAAGGGTCAATAAATCAGCCGACGCCACCGACTATGCGGGTGTTGTAGCTTATGTATAACGAGGCGCTTTAGGACCCGCCGGACGCGGACTTAATCTCATAACAAGCAAGGCATCCTTGAGCATTGGGCTGAGCATTCTAGGCACGGCCTTGAGCATTTCTAAGTAGAACGCCTTGCTAATAGGAGAGCCTATCCTAGTAGAAGGTTCGAGTTAGGTTTTGGGGGGAAAGTCGCGAATTGTTAGTGTTCCCTATATGTTTTGCCTGCACACAACATCACCCACCCATACAAGCAGCAGATCTCTAAGGCAGCCTGCGTTTCTCTCCTATCAATCCGGGCCTCTAGAGGAGCCCATTTAGACCTAGACGAGCACTTCATGAGCGACCCGGAGCCGGCATGCATGCGTCTTGCCGTAAACCTAGCAGCCATTCATTCTCTGTGCCTCGTTCGAAAGCGCCGTGCAGACGCTTCACCCACATAGGAACTCACAAAAGAAAAGGGGCGTGTCCCGGCCGGCCGGGGAAAATAAGGCAAAGAGCCTTAGACGCTTAGACGCTTAGATGATTAGACCCTATCTTTACCCCAATGCAGCGGGGACAACCGCGGCGCCGGCAACGACTGCCCACCGCCCTACCGACTGCCTGTTGTACGAGATAAGGACCACCTACCACCGCCAGCAGCGGTCACATACAGCCCGGAGCACGATAGAGGAATTCGCCAGGCAAGGGATAAAGGTTATTAACTTTCCCCCCTACTCGCCAGACCTTAACCCTATTAAATAATATTAGAACTAGATAAAGGAGTATATCTAGATCTATCACGGGTATATCTAAGGGCAAATACCTCGCCAGGAGCTATATAGGTAGGTACAAGAGGCCTAGGACGCCCTTCCAGATGATTATTATACGCAGCAGCTCTATACTATACACAATAGATGCCAGGCAGTGGTTAATGCGAATGGAGGGCATACGAAATGGTGAATTTTGGCTGGATAGAAGTACTATGGTACCAGGCCGAAGTTTTATGGCCCTGTCAGGTATCTCTCTAATGTTCACCCCCCTACTAATTTGGGTATAGCTAACATTTACAGCACTATTTTTCCAGCCAGCCAGCCAGCCGGCCGGCCGGCTAACTGTTAATTTTCCCCCTATTCATCCTATCGCCCATCACCACTATAGATAACCACCGCCGCCGCCGCCTAACTAACTGCCATATAAGTTAACTATCAGATATTAACCGTATACGTATACATACTCTCTTTTATTAAGGCGGTCTAACTAAGTAAGAGGTAGCTAGCCGGACCGGCTTTTCTATTGCTCAAGTTAGGCAGGCGATTAACACTACTGCCCAGCCACGGTCTGGCCGGCTGCCAGCCTTTTTCCATAAGGAAGAGTAACAGCTGGTTAAATACGTGACCTCTTTACAGGAAGGCCGGCTTGCCAGCTTCCTCCAGCTCTTAGTTACCCTCTTTAAGGGGGCGTATAGAGAGTATACGATCTGGAGCACCCTTCGCCGGCTGGGATATCGCCGATATGTTGCCTGCCGGAAGCCTATTATTTTAGAAGAAACCCGCCAGGCCCGGCTTGCCTAGGCTTAAGCCTATATTCACTGGTCTATAGAGGACTGGATAACGATCCTCTAGACTGACGAGACGTAGGTTAATAGCAGTACCTATTAGAAGGTCTATATGATAAGGAGGGTAGATAAAGAGCTAGATCTGATATACCTTATCTAGCGCCTAAGGCAAGGGAAAGGTTAGATATTTTAGGGCTCCTTTTAGGGTGTCTAAAAGGGCCTTAAGATAATATAGGATATAGAGAGATAAAAGACTATTAATTAGTATTCCTATTAAAAACATATAGTCCCTTTAATTAATAGGTTTATCTACTAGTATAAGTAACTCTAAGGCTAGAGGCTTATGCTTATATAAGATAACGCCTGGTTATATATAGCCTAGACTATAATAGAGGACTTTACTAGGTAAGGGATAAAGGTTATTAACTTTCCTTTTTACTTACTAGACTTTAACCCTATTAAGCTATATTAGAACTAAATAAAGGACTATATCTAGATCTATTATAGGTATATTTAAGGGTAAATAACTTACTAGACGTTATATAGGTAGGTTAGAGAGGCATAATACGCCCTTCTAGATAACTATTACACACAGCAGCTCTATACTATATATAATAGATGCCAGGCAGTGATTAATGCGAATAGAGGGCATACAAAATGGTGAATTTTGGCTGGATAGAAGTAGGTAGAAAATGTAGTGGTTTCTATAAATCATAGTGTGTGTGGGGTGCAACATGACAGGGGGTGTAAAACTTACCCTATCACCCTGTACTTACAGTACCTCTACTATACGTCTGTGCGCGTGTCCTTATGCCACTCTATGTACTCTCGCTTGGCTGTCATTGGCTGTCGGCTTTGCCGACGAGTTTTTTACACGTAAAAACTCGTCAGGATCTTAGAACAACTCCCTACAGTACTTGACTAGGTACACCAGATGGTGGCAGCCAGCCCACCCAACCCCTAGAGAATTTCCTATCTAGGTATACGGTTATGCCGAGGCCGTCCCACTCCCAGTTTTGCCCCACTCCCGGCTCTATAATGCGTTCTTTGCGTGATCTATTTACGTGTATAGTAATTACGGTGGTGCCGTTATTCTAGAAAAAACCAACTTTTCCCTCCTTATTCTCCTGTAATTAGATATCTTTATATCTATATAAGGTCATTCTACAGCTACGTAAGAGCTTAAATATTACCTATACATTAACTTCAATAATAATACTTACAACTTCCTTAGTACAACTTACCTACTTACCCTTAACATAATGAAGGTCTTCTCCCTTCTTATACTTCTTTGTGCTACTAGTGTTAGTGCTGGTTATGCTGGTTGGTATCAATGCCAGTACGTAACCTCTATTTTACATTTGTATCTCAACTTACACTTTTCTAGCTGCGTCTCTGGGATGGCACGGCTCTCTAAACAAGCTACAGACAACGTTTGTAGGAAGTTTCCAAGAGCTGCATTAGTTTCAATCCTTGGCGGCCCCGAGAAAGAGTGCCAACTTCTAGGCCCGGACGCTGAGGATCACAGTAGAAGCTTTATAGCAGTAAGTAATAACACCCTGTCATCATAACTATAGATTACTAATTCCTTGAAAGGAATGCAAGAAGTACCGTCAAGTTACTAGTGGACAGTGCAGATGGGTAGAGTCAACTTAGCTGTTAAAATAGGGATAAGGGCCAACTTAGGCAGGAAACATAACTGGAAGGGTATTGGCGATGGCCCGGCGAAAGGTCGGCCAGAGGTCAGCCATAAAAGCCACCTTAGCCCTGCCCCTATTCTAGACGTCAGCTTGAATTCTTACACTACACCTATACCTACCTTCTATACTGTGATTCCTTACTATTTACCTTCCCTAATTATTACTTATAGTAATTACCCCTTTATAATAACTATAAGTGTAATAGTATAGATAAAAATAATTAATAAAAAGGACTTTAATACACACTATCCTAAGATAGGTCTAAAGCTAATCAGAGCATAATCGGCAACTCTAATATCTCTTATAAGTTTAAATAAGGACCGATATAGACTGATTTCACAGACCAAGCACCAGTCACAAGTACTATTTAAACTTAAATTATATCACACTAGGCCTAAAACAGGAGGATATATTATAATTACAGTTTTATATTATAGAACTCTAAAGATATTAGACTTAGCTATATACTTTACATAAAAGGGAGACTTTTTTTACCAGATTCTACTAGATATCTTACTTTTCTTATATAAATTATTATTTTACTTTTAGACTTAGGTTAAAGGTTATATAAAGACTAGTATTTAACCTTTAGTATCTTAATTACTATAATTAATTATTATAATCCTATTTTAATTATTTATTATACTTTAATAAGATAAATGTAAAAGAATTATATATAATAGTTATTATATTTAGTATTATTATAGCTACTTTTACTCTCTATAGGTAAACTAAAAAAGAAAAAAAGGTAATAAATTAGAGTAGTAATATAGCTATATAGTAGTTCTACTAGTAGCTTTTTTTTTGGTTTTTACTTTTAATTTTTTAGTCTTTTTTATATAAGTGAACGCTAATTTAAAATACTTTTAAGGTAGTTAACTAATAATATATCTTTAAAGCTATTAAAATACCTAATAATTAAGTAGAAATTATAACCTACCTCTTTATATTATTATAAGGTTTTACTTTTAAATAATACGCTATTGGCTACCACATTAGAATTAGCTAATTAATAGTATTAATTATACAAAATAAGGTTTTATTATACCTTATTAAACTTTATAAAGTATATATAAAACCTTTTAAAAAAGGTAAGATTTTACTAGAGATTAAAAGTAATAAGAAGATAAAGAGATTTTCTACTAGTAATAATAAAGTAGTTAATAGTACATTTATTTAGGTATATATTCTTATAAAAGCTTAGTAAAATTAGTATTATTAAAAAGGTATTATAAGCTAGAATATCTTTACTATAGTATATTTTAATAAGGGGTTTCTATATATACTTATAAAAGCTAAAAGGTCTATTTATAGTACTAGTATAATTAACTTTATATATAGTTAAGGCTTTTAAGTCTTAAAAAGTTAGTATTTTCTAGGTAATATAAGATTTAAAGGATAAAATAGGCTTATTATTCCCTATAATAAAACCTAGTACTATTTATAAGATTAAAGAAATATAAATAAGCTAATATAAACAGCTTAAAGGGTTTATAACCTATAATATAGTTATCTTTATATTCTTATTAAATAGGTATTTAGCTACTAAAGACAGAAGTAAAAGATTATTAGTAACTCTCTTTTAAAGTATAAGTTTAATATATAAATCTAGATTATAAATATAGTAAGAAAACTTTATAACTTTTTATTATACTATACTAAAGAAAAAGAATATATTAATAGTAAGAAAAACTAGTCTAATATAAATAAAGTTAGTAGAATAGCTAATAGGTAGTATTTAGGTTAAAGTATAAAATAAATTAAAGAAAAAACAGCTATAGTAATATAAAAATAATAGTAGGCCTAAAGGTAGTAGTAATTACTATAACTATTATTATAATTTATAACTACTTCCTTTAGGTATTTTTAGTTATCTCTTTAATAAAATTAAAGTTATAAGCTTATATAGCCTTATAAGCTATACTATAAACCTCCTATTAAGAGGTTAGGTATACCTTAATAGGTAGCTAAAGATAGAGATAAAGTAGTAAAAGCTTTTATAAAGGCTTTTAAGCCTTTATATTAGAATAATAAGTTATATTATCTCTTTAAAAGAAATAAAGAGATAAATATAATAATATATCTTATAGAAGTAAGAATATAAGATATAAGGGGTAAAAGTATAACTAATTTAAGGATATAATAGTAAAGGGAATAAGTAGTAAAGAGAGTATAGTAGTTAGATTATAACTATAAAGATTACTTACTGTTACAGTTAGATATCTAACAGTAAGGTTTCTACTAATAGTAAGCAGAGGTTAATACTTAATAACAGTAGGTATTAACTTATTAGTCTATTAATTACCTAGTAATTAGTTATATAGTTAATATTATAGGTATAGCTTATATAGCTTCTTATTAATTAAATTACTAAAGTTAGATACTAAAAGGTATTTAGAGAATATATTATAAGTTAATTACTAAAAAGCTATAGAAGTCTGTCTTTAAGTGTATCTAAGTCTATCCTATATATAAGTCGTAACCTTATTAGTATACCTAAGACTAATATCTAAATGTTAGTCTTTTACTATAGACTGTCTTTAGCGTTATTAGTCTTTTACTTAAGACTACTTATTACTTATTAGTCCTTCTTATTATTATATAACTTATACTATTATTCTTTTTAACCTAAAGAGTTATTTTATCCTAACCTATTATTAGTCTTATATAAATACTATACTACTTACTTATTACGCTATAGAATATCTATTTCCTAGGGAATCTACTAGATTACATACAGACTAATAGACCGGTAAATTATCGGTTAGCCGCCTAGGAATTATAGAGATATTAGTAGAGAATTCTCTACCTGTTTACTATAAATTCTATAGGAATCCCTAAAGAATTATTCAGCCGTTTAGCCTAGGATCCTCTACTATTTATAAGTAGATTCCCTGCCTATTAAGAAAAAAAAAGGTATTAGATTTATAACTAATATACCTATACTAAAGTGTAATAAATAGTAGTATAACTATTATTACTATCTAAAAAAGTCGTCTTTATTAATAACTCTTTAAAATAAAATAAAAAAAGTAAAATATAAAAGTATAACTTTAGTTTTTCTTTAGTATTAAAAGACTATAGTAAGATAAAATCTTTATTTACTTTTTATAGTAAACCTAGTAAATAAAATAAAATAAAATTAATATCTAGTTTTTTTTTATTACTTTAGTCTTACTTAGTAAAACCTATATAAGCTAAAGGTATTATTTATTATTATAGATAAAATTATTTATATTTACTTTCTAATTATTACTAAAGTAACTTTAGTTTTTTTTATTAGATTTATTTTATATAGCCTAGCTTACTACTACTTACTTATAATATTAAGAATCTTTAGATAAATTACTTACTTTAGCTAGATAAGCCTTTCTACTAATAACTTATTAATAGCTATACAGTAGCTATTTATTTCTAGTAAAATTATAAAAGTATTTAAAAACCTAGCTAAAGAATTTAAAACGCTAAAAGTAAGCTATTAATTTTTAAGTAAAAAAAGATAAAGTATTTATTAAATCTATTTAGATAAAGATTTATAATAAAATAGAGTAATTAAAGTAAAAAGACTAAGAAAAAATAGACTTTAGTTAATATGTTTATTTCTTTATCTTTAAAAAAGAAAAAAAACTACTGTCTACTTTAAAAAGTAAAAACTAGAAAAACCCTAAAAGACTTAAATCTTATAATATAAATAAAATACTAAAGTATTTTAATATTAAATCTCTATAGCTTAAGATAATAGTCTAAAACTTTTTATAAAATAAACTATTAAGAAAAAAAAGTAAGAAAGTAAAAAACAACCTAAAAGCTTTTTTATATATAAATATAGCTAAACCTTAAGCTTAAAACTAAAGAATATAAGATCTTATAGTGTCTATTTTTACTATTAAGCTTAAGTCTATTTAAAAAAAATTAAAAGAAATATAAAAAAACTAATATTTCTAGTATCCTAGCTAAAAAATACTTTACTATAGAAGAGGTAGCAGTAGAGGTTAAAAAGGAAAAAGTAAATATTAGTTATTTTTTAACTTATAAGAATAAAAGCTAGATCTTCCTTTAGATAACTTTAGTAATTCTTTAGCTAATAACCCTCTTTAAGAAAAGCTAAATAAAGCTCCCTCTAGTTATAGGTCTAGTTTATTTAAATTTTAATTAAAAGAAATCAGATAGTTTAATCCTTTATTATCCTTTATAAATAATAATAATAGTTACCTAGTTAAAACTAAAACTATATAGATAGATATATACTAGTTTCTAGACTTAGCTAAACGTTATATATAAACGTTAACTAGTTATTAACTAGTAGTTACTAGAAACTTTTACTTTTATCTTAAAGAAATAACTAATAAATAATACTTTAGAGACCTAAATAATAAAGATTATTAAGACCTTATAGACCCTTATAAAGGCCTTAACCTTTAGGTATATCTACTTATTAAAAGATTTAAGATTTTATATAAAGTAGCTAAAATAAAACTTTATAAGTTAAAATATACTCTAGAAGATAAAAAAAACTATATAGATATTTACTACTTTATAGCTTAAGTTAAATAACTAGTATAAGCAGTAGAAAAACCTAAAAGCTATTATTTAGCCTTAGTTTATAATAAAATAAATCATAATCTTATTACTAAAATACTTAAGCTAAATAGTAAAATATACTAAACTTAATAGCTTTAATACTTAATATCTTATTAAAAAGAAGAATAATAAAATATTAAGTAAGAAGTCTAAAAAAAGCTTTTAATAGAGAAATCTATTATAAAAAAGCTAATAATAGTAAAACTAATCTATAATAAAAAGCTAACTTAAGAAAAATAAAGTTATTATATAGTACTTAAAATCTATAGCGTCTAGAATTATATAATCTAGCTAATTAGCTATAAAAGCTAGAAAAATAAAAAAGACTATAAAAATAATTACTTTATATACTATATTAGAAAGCTAGTAATAAAAATACTAAGCTAGCTTAAGACTTTAAGTTATTATAGCTAATTTACTACTGTATCCCTAAGGACAGTATAAACTATAAAAAAGACTATATTAATATTAAAATACTAAATAATAATAAAACTATAAATCTAGCTATTTAAAAAGAATAGATAAATAAGAGATATTTTATACTTAAATTATATTTAGCCTCTAAATTACCTAACGATTTACTAGAACCTAGTATAAAAAATAACTTTAGAGATTTTACTAAATTAACTAAGTATATTAAATTTATTTTAAATACAAACTTACCTAAAGAACTTTAGGTTATACTAAAATATAAAGATAAATACTATTTTTCTTTAGCCTATAAATATTATAAAATAACTATAAAAAAGATATAATACCTCTAAAAGAAGTATACTTCTATAGATAAAAAATCTGCTAATTACTAACTAAATCCTACTTACTTATAAAGCCTACTATAGGTAGAATCTAATATATACTAAGTAGTATATAACTATTTATATATTAGAATATAAGTAGATATAGGAGATAAATAAAAAACCTAGATCTATATAGACAGTAGGTTATTAAGATATATT
>MU843703.1:10257-46740 GCA_030867255.1 Colletotrichum somersetense | reverse complement strand
GGAGAGAGAGAGAGAGAGAGAGAGAGAGAGAGAGAGAGAGAGAGAGAGAGAGAGAGAGAGAGCGGAGGAGACTGTGGTCCTGGGCCGGCGTTCAAGGCCATGTTCTTCGAACCCGGAAGAAGGGAGAGACGCTATGCCAGTATGACAAACCGGCTTCTCAAGATGTCCAAGATGCCACAGATTCGTGTTTGCGCGCGCGCGTGCGTCTTTCTGAACATCATTCTGACACGGGGGTCACGGGCGAACGGGTGTGATGGAAAAGGCCGTAGGAGTTCATCATTCAACATAGTACTCATCCAGAACGAGGCTGAAGGTACGATTGTTGTTACTCGTTTCGTCACTGCGTACAGACCAGGAGAAGAGACAAGAAAAGCAGAAACATCACAAAAGGTTCCCCTTGGCATGTGTACCCCCCGGAAACCCAACTCCAGCATATATGCCCAGATCCAGACGCGTCGCTGCCAGACGACCGAGGATGGACTATTGGAAACCCAGGGAAAAACTCCCGACGTTATTGTTTGATAAACCGCACCCCGCCCCAGCCCTTTTAATCCTGTTTGCCATCCAGGACCAATGTTTGCATGCACCGTACCCTGAAACCCCCTCCGTTGCTTCCGTTTCCCTGCCAGCGCCACCTGGCGAGAAAGCATGAGGGTATCGCCGCCGTCAATCGAACATATAGGAAAAGTAAAAGAATGGAAAAAAGTAGGCAATACTCACTGCCAACGTACAGGTTCAACAACAAGAAAACCAACGTCAGCGATACGCAAATAAACTGAAGCAATTACTCTGGAAAAAAAAAACCCTGGAAAAAAAGAATAAATTGATTGGCAATGAACCGTTGAATGGTGCCCATGTTGTGAGCTGGCCATGGAAACTTCATCTGTGTGGAGTTGTTGTGACTCAGCGGGTGTAGAGAGCTATCCTTGCAAGCTCGGTGTTGAATCAATGACTCCGTTTCGTCATAATGGCTCTCATAACACGAGAGAAACGGAAGACCCATCTGCTCTCGCGGTGATGAAACGGGGAAGCGAGAGGTCATGCGCCAGTGTGGAGTGGTCCTCTTTAGATCTCCATGTGGGCCACGACGTCCTCGCTCATGCGCCGTACCGGACTCTTCGGGTCAGAGTCGGTCTCGTCGTCCTCCTCTTCGTCGTAGAAGAAGCGCTCTTCGGTGTAGTCGTCGTCAGAAAACGGGACCAAGTCGCCGTCGGCACCTCGATTCCAGAGGAAGCCATCGCTTTGCTCATCGTCTTCGTCGGGCGCTACTAGTTCAGCGTCGCGGTTACCCAGCCAATACTTGGCGCGCTTGTTGGCACCCAGTGCGTCAAATTGGGCACTGCGCGTCCGCTTTACGGAACCGGAAAGCGCCGGTTGCAAGCGCGGTGATTGTGAAGAAACGACGGGGACGACTCGTACGTAAAGATAGGCGACTCGTTTCAACGCGCGATTAAAGAAGAAGTAGTGGGCAGCCCAGATTGCAGACTCATCCTCTTCAAATGGGTCGACATCCGGGTTGTAGCTGAAGATGGTGCACTCGTTAAGGCGCATCTCCTTATCGATCTTGGACCAGCAGTGTGGGCCCCACACTGGCTTCGTCTCCGAAGACGTGGCCTGCTCGATTGGGTGAGCCTCGACATGCGGTCTGACGTTCTGCAGGATTGAGTCCAGGTTTCCCATCACCCGTCGCAGATTCCTCTCCTTTTTGAAGTCGCCTGGTCTCAGGACGTGAGAAAAGTCGTAGTGCTGATGGCTCGCGTTCAGGGTCGCAATCAGATAGGCAAATGTGCGACGACTTGAAAGCTCCGACAAGGGACCAAACGCGCTCGAATGCGAGAACATTTGCATGTTGGGGGATGTTGCCAGCATGGCTTCGCGGTCGGGAGGCGACAGGCTGGCGCCTAGTTTCAGCAGGGCGGCATGTTGTGAGCTCAGGTCCTTGTCGATGTTCTTGTATAGTTTCTTGTCGGAGCCGGTTGACTTGGTCGTATATAGATCGCATCCGCCAGTGACGTTGCAATCAGGGGTGTTGAAGTTCAGAGCGCCAGTAACGGCGTCGAAGTCTTGCAGCGGTAGGTACTGCGAGCTGGGTTAGCAGGGTGTCGCGGGATAGGGCGCGACGCATTACTGCCTGCTGTAAACAGCAGAAGAAGCGCACCTTCATTTTGATAGGTCTGGGTCAGGTGTGGTGAAGAAGATGAGGTGAAGCTTTGAAGCGCAGGCATTCGTAGACAGTCGTAAAATGGCTGATCAAACTAAGGGCGCTCTGGGTAGTAATCTGGGGGTTGCAATGAGCTTATCGCCGGTATCGCGCTGCGATCAGGCTGTCGTGATGGAGCCGTCGAATTCCTTAGTGCGAACGTGTCGAATGATGTCACAGGAGTCGGGCGTCGTGCCAGATTGAGATAGGGGTGGGTGCTAGAAAGGCGGTGACTCGGAGTCGGATGTGTGGTAATTTGAAAACCAAAGACGCGATAAGGCGCAAGTGATGCGTCGCGAGAATGATGGATGAAGTGGTGATGGAGAGGCTGCTGTCTGTGTTTCGATGGAAGCCGGGAGCTTGTGCCTGCACTAGATAAGGCAAGGAGCGACTCGACCCTGTAGATCAGTTCGGTTCGGATGGATGAACGGAGACTAGACGCGATGCGCCTAGTAGTTGATCTGGTCGACAGACATTACTGAATAACGGATGGTGTCATGGGGCGTGTTGGGAAGTTGGACAATGGTATGGATACGGGGGAGACGGAGGGGTAGAAGGAGAAGAGGGAAGGGGGTGACGCCGTGAGTTTAAAGTGCGAGCGAGCGAGCGGGAAGGGAGTTGGCAGCAGATGGTGGTGCTGTCGCAGAGCATACCTACTCGCAGGTGCGGTGCCGGCATGAGGTGACGACTTCCCTGAGGTGCGTGGTCCGTCCGTAGTCCGTTAGGACTTTGGGTGCTGAGTGCTGCTACATCTTGGTCCTTGGTGCTATCACTGCTAGCTTATGGGTCCTGGGTCTGCCGGTGTGTTCCCCGTGTCCGCCTGACAAGGTTCCCGCTCCAGTCCCACGTAGAAGCTACTACAATAAGACAATGTTGAGGGTGGTCCAGTCTCAAGATAGGAACTGATAGTGAATGGGACCGGGGGGTGCCTGTGACAAAGCGTATCTTGCTCGACACCCTGCGTCGTCCTTGGCACCGGATTCGCGGGGGACCGCTTGGGAAGTCGGGGACCAGCCCCTGTTTCCTTGCTGCTTGTTAGAGGGGGTGGCCCCTTTCCTTTGGAGAACTAACAGTGGACAGTGGGTCGCTCGTCAAGAGTTGACGAGTCCACGCCGCACCCGGATGAGGGGCCAGACACAGACGGCATCCTCCAAGCGAATGAGACGCCGCCAAGAGACCACGAGGGCCCGTAGTCCGCAGTACGGGTAGTTCGTTTCGCGACATGGCTTCATACTGTCTCTGGCAACATGAAGAATTGGAGGCGCCTCTTTTTGATCGTAAAGCTCGTATATTTGTTGATTGTCATGGCTTTGTGTGGAACGCAGTGCTTCTCGAGTGCTGCTGCCCACCTTGACCCCTTGTCTGGTTTCTACGTCTTCTCTGGACGAAGCCGAAGCCAAACCCTGGAATCGTTAGGAATCGTGGATGCGACTGTGCAACCCGCACCGTTCTATGTTCTTCTCTTGATATATGAGAGGGTGGTTTTCCACCTTCCAAGATCTATGCACACAAAAGACCGCCTGGGCCACTCCTTCCATATCCGCACAGGCGCACATCGTCTTCGTCACGCATCAGCCGCTTGTTCTCCTGGCATATCATGCATCTGCCTGGTGCCAGTCACTAGCCGATTCTGCCTTTTTCTCAGAGAATGCCGACTTTCTTGAGAGAAGACGAGACCTCTTCCGTTTCCTGCGTACGTAGTAGAGCGCCCATTAGCTACAAAGACTCGCCAAAGCCATGCCAAGCATGGCCAATGCAACACGTCTATACAGGCTGTGGATTGGGCTCGAGACTTGTCGTTTTCGGGCATCGTGTTGCAATCCAATGGATGGGTACACATTGAAGCCGGGTTACAGAATCTTTGTAACTTCGTCTTCGACCTGAAGGGGGTAGGGGAATATGGTCAGCCGAAGACTTGGCCCATGGCGCGCAGCTGCAGTTCGTCGTCTTGAAGGCAGGTGTACCAAGATGAAAGCAAGCGCGAGCTACACGTACCTCCATGTCTTCAAGCGAGTCCTGCTGCGATATACAGCGTAGGACATTCTTTTTACTGCTTTCCTGCAATTCTCCGGCCAACAGCAGCTCGTCCAAAATGTAATAGGCTTTTGTGAACGAGAAGATGATATCGAGCTCGCACACGTTGCCGTAGTACTTGTCCATTTGCTCGACGTAGCGGTGGATGATTTCGAGGGTGATCAGCTCGTTGTCTTCCGAGGCGGCGCCGGCGATGAAGAATAGCGAAGCATATCTGCGGTAAACGATCTTGGAATCTGTGTGGAAGACGTCAGGCGACGCTCGGGTACGGTGCCGTCGGGCTCCGATGGTAACTGACCCTTGTATTCGAGGAAGTTACACATGCGGGTTCTACGGGCGAGAACCAGCTGGGAGACGTCCTTGACAATCTTGGCCTTCTCCCTCGGTGACAAGGTGGTGAACCACTTCGCGAGGCGCTGGACAAACAATATGTTAGCAGCAGGTTGTTTAAAGTAGCTCCTTGTATGAAGGGGGATGATGCGTACCACTTTGCCCTGGCGAGAGAGAAGAATGAGGTAGCTGCATCATGTTTTAGCTGTCTTGCCCGTATGCACCAATGAGAATGGCGATGGGGGAGCGAGCGTACTGGATGGCCATGATGATGCTCTCACATCACCACAACGAGGTGGACGAGAGGAAAGATTGAAGGGTGGGTGGAGCGGACAAGTGTCGTGGACCTCAGACTGGTGCCGTGGACTCGTAGTCAAGCAGAGCAGACCGAGCTATGGACTGCGGTTGGCGACGAACTGCGGGATGTTGTGTGTGGTGATGCCCCTTGGTCACATCAGGCTGGCAGGCTCAAGGTGTCCAGAATTGGTGGCAGGTGTGCTTTCCGCCGTGGTGTCCTCAGGCAGGGCCCCGGCTCCTTGTGGAAACCTGTCTGTCGTATCTGCATCATCAGGCGAACTGGGCACCTGTCGACAGCGGGCACGCAGAACTTTGGGGCGTTTTAACACGCTGATAAACCCTGGAGACTGGCTTGTTTTCGTTATGCACAGGCCCCTGTGCAGAACAAAGCTTATCTTTCAGTGGCTAGTTGTCTTTGTGCCTCGCCCTCCGGCCCCCCCGAGATGCCGACGGCACTGTTGGGCGGCCTGAGTCGAGTAGGTACATAGGTGGCCGAGCAAAGATTCATGCCAACGACGGCACGTCATGATTAGGTACCGTAGGTCGCAATCAGTGGGGGCTTTGGGGTTCACCCATACGAGAAGCGCCTATGGGAAGCAAATCACTGCCTGGTCGCTGGCGCAATGGATGACAACCCCCACTGCACCACTGACCTTCCCGGAGTTGCGCTTCTGCCGCGGGAATGGAGGGGCGAAAGGAGGGTGGGATGATGACAAAACGAGTGCTGCTACCACGACGAAAGGTCATGGTTTTGCTTGTGCCGCATACTGGTTCAGTCACTCATTCTGTCACAGGGACGCGCGCTTGAGTCGACCGATCCTGACAGGTCTGAATTGCTGAAAAAGGGACCAAGTCCAGCCTTCCGTAACCTCTCGGCATTTTCCCTCTGTCTCCCTCTTCCGGTCTCTTCCTTCACCTCGGCAACCAAGACGAAAGAAACACTGTTGTCGATCCATCTCCGAGTTCCGGAACCGTTTCTCGTTCTCCTAGAACTCGGCCCTCCTCCTTACCTGCATCTTACCGTTGCATAATAATTACCACTTCCCCAAGCCTTTTTGCTCCGTTTTAGGCTGTCTGATAAACGGTATGACATCCCACGTGCTGTGCGGCACCCATTAATAAATAACCCGTTTCCCCTGTGAATCCCGAGCGGAGCGTACCCATGCTTATCGGCACCTCCAGACTCGGATTGTTAATCAACCCCTCCAACAGACTTTAAATAAAAAAATTATCAGGTGCCAAACAAACAGAGGCGGGGGAAAGTGCTGAAGAACTACAGAGACAGCCTCACTAGCATTGCGCAATCAGGACTTTTAGGAACCCGATCTAATCCCGCCTACTTACCGTTGTCATAACGTCTGATATTACCAAAAGTCGACTTCCACTACCATAACCGCCGTCATGACGAAACTCATTCTTTCCACGGGGTTTGTACCGCCTCCCCTTTTCCCTTATCTTGTTTGCATTAGATTCGTTCCCGCGCCGATGCTAATTGGCGATCCTCCGCCACGTAAAGAAATATTGTCTCAGGCGGCCCCTCCATTATCCGCAAACCGGGTGCATACAGATCAAACCTCGAACTTACAAACTCGCTGCGAAGCAACTTCCTCGCCGCCCAGCAGGACTACTCGTCTGCTGATGAGTCCTCGCCTATCGACGACGAGCCCGTTAACGGAAACGGCTCTTTGAATGGCCACTCGAATGGCTTCTCCCATCATTCCTCTGGTCGCACCGCCATCGACCTGTGGACTGCCCGTGAGAACGACATTCTCTACATCCCGCGCATAGACTGGTCCTACTCTGGCCTGCAAGAGGAACCCGACAACTACGACATCACCGTGAAGCTGTTTTTCCTTCCCAATGCCCCCGCGCAGGATCGCGCGCAGTATGTTCAGGACGCCCTGAGCCTCGTGAGGAAGGAGTTGGGCGTCACGACGATAGATCTTCTTATCGCCTCTTTCCCCGGTATGTCGTTCGAGGGCGATTGCGAATGGGAGGCCGACAAGCGCAACGCCTCTCAGGGCAACATCGACGAGGAGGCTGCGACATGGACGGTGCTGGAGGATCTTTACAACCGGGGCGAGGTCAAGGCCCTCGGCATTTCCGAGTTTGGCACGGAGAAGTTGGCCAAGTTTATCAAAAAGGTCAGCGTCCGGCCGGCCGTCGACCAGATCAACATCAAGGACTGCTGCAGCGTACCCCCCTCGCTGACCAAGCTGGCCAAGACCGAGGGCGTCGAGCTGCTCGTTCATACCGACTGCACCGATATCCTTCCCCGCGGCACCCTCCGTGAGCTCCTCGGCCACGGCCTGCAGGGCGCCGGCGTCCTCGCCGACCCCGTCGAGGGCGAGGACGGTCTCGAGGGCGAGCTCACGCCGGAGTGGGTGGTCAAGTACACTGCCTTTGTGAAAGACAGAGGCGTCATCGAGAATAAGGGCTATTTTGCCGGCGCGGAGCTGGTCGAGACCTCGTAGGAGTGGATCTCCCATGCTGTTCGACATATTTTTTCTTGATACCATGGCCTGGATTATACGGCCTATCTATAGATACATACTGCATAGCGTTTCTAATGTCTGGCGATTCAGGGTCTCTTTGACGGGTTTATGCGAGGTTTCCCTTTTTGGTATCTATTAAGAGTCTTATCTCTCGAAGACGTCTTCCTCTTTCTTTGA
Organism: Colletotrichum somersetense; assembly: GCA_030867255.1. Lineage (NCBI taxonomy): Eukaryota > Fungi > Ascomycota > Sordariomycetes > Glomerellales > Glomerellaceae > Colletotrichum > Colletotrichum somersetense. The sequence continues at coordinate 39,207 of MU843703.1, read as the reverse complement.
ATTTTGCATAAATGTGCCCCTTTGGAACTTCCGCCTCGATAGTGACACCGCCTACTCCCTCAGCAGAGCCTCGGCAAGCCTCTTCCCCCTTTCACCACCGAGGTAAATGTCGTCGTCGACACTCTCCAGACCCATCTCGACCGCCTCCTTGTACCCCCTGACAACCAAGTCCTCCTCAACCCTCAGCCCGTTCTCCACCAGCGCCAAGATGACGCTACGTATCCTCGCGATCTCGCGCATCGTTTCGTTGTCGATCCGGTCGTTCTGGCTTGAGTAGACGTTGGCGCTGACGCTCTCCTCCATACGGTTGAGCCCCACGCTCTCGGGCACGTCGCTCTCCACGTGCTTGCTGATCCAGATGAATCCGTTGACGCCCAGCGTGACATGCACCTTGCTCGCCCCCCGCGCCGCGTCCATGACCCACTGCTGCCGCTTGGCCCGCACGACGCCGCCGCCGCCGCCCGTGCCCGTGACGGCGACGAAGACGCCGTTGCGCAGCTTGCCGTACTTGAGGGAGCGCGTGTGCAGGCTGGCGGCGCCGTCCTGGTGCAGCTGCTGGACCTCGGCCACCACCAGGTCGCCCTCGGCGAAGAAGGACCGGATCTGCAGCTCGTCCGTGTCGGTGCGTTTGCGGAGGATGCCGCCGGGTAGGTTGATGGCCGAAATCTGGAGAATGGCGAGCTGAGAGGAGCCGACGTCGACGCGCCAGCGCTTCGCCTGGACCTCGACAATGCGGCCGACGACCAGGTCGCCGATCTCGGGGGTGTAGCGGGCACGGAGGGGTCGGACGGAGAGAAGTTTGTTGGTGCGGGTCACGGTGCCGGCGACGGAGGAAACGATTTCTGTCGTCGTGGGGGTGATGTAGGTGCCGTGGCCTCTGTCGCGTTTGTCAGTTTTGGCGAACCCTGCTATGCAGCGCATACACGGAAGAGGTTATGGATGAAGGTCAAGAGGGCAGTCGGCCGAGAGCATAAGAGCGAACAAACCTCATCCACTGGGGGTCTTCGGTGATGACCTCACCCGGTGTGACGATCTCGTAGTTGTCGCCACGGGAGCGCTTCGCCGGGCGCATGGAAACATCGCCCTCGATGTCGACACCGCCTTCAGAGTCTGAATCTGAGTCGGCGGCAGCGGCGAAGCGTGTGGGCTTGTGCTGTGACGGCGTGCCCCTCGGGGCAAGAATTGTGATGGGCATTTTTTTGGTACCGGCGACAAGGCCGCGGGCTGATGCGTTGGTGATGCGTTGGAGATATTTTTTTGTGCTCAGGTCTTCTTGGTGTATTCGACAGATTCAGCTCAGCTATTTCGGGGGTTCCATCGCAGTGGCAGCTGTCTTGTGTGGTGGTTTGGTGGTGTAGGTGAGATCGAGATTGACTAGGTAGGTGCAAAGAATTTTTGGTGAAGCTTTGGAGGGGCAGATTAGAGCTGGATGGATAACAACACCAGCTTTTTCGAATTTGCGACTTCACAGGACCCTAAACGTCAATACGAGCATGCCACAATAGAAAACGATGATATTATCGTATAGTATTTTCTTTCATGTTTTCGCTTTTAGTACGACAATGTTATACAGTATTATTACAGCCCCATTCAGCCGTGGCCGGGTACTTGGTTTAGCCATCGTCGATGATTAACAGGGAGAGCTTCCCATCTCGGACGACCATGCGTTGACACAGATACTAAGTTTGGCCAGCTACCAATTGCATCCCTCTAAGCTTTCCAACAACAGGGAGTTTGGCGTAATCTTGGGCCTTGTTCGCTCCACAAAGAGTCGTCAGAGAATGGTGACAGCGGTCCCGACAGCTCGTGGCAAGGCCCTGCGTTTTCGACCACCGCAGTGGTATAGTTGTTTGAGTGGTGTTTATGTTGTTGATCCGATATGGCCTTCCTCTATTGCAGGCTCCTTTATCTGAATAACCTCCACAGTCCGAGATAGGCCAGGCCCATCGAAATGCTGGCGACGCCCAACTTGCGGCTTCTCATCCCGAACATCGAGCCAGATTTGAGAATCGCCGCGCGTTGCCGTTCGAGGTGTCCCATGCCGGTGAGGTAGTTATATGCTGCAAGACCGAGGAACGCGCCGCCTCCTATACATGGGAGAATCGCAATTAGTATCATGGAAGGCTCCAGAGCGCAGCAGGCAGCCTAGGGGTCCTCACCAACTACTCTGCAAGATGTGCAATCATCGCCACGGTCCTCACGCAGAAGCTGGTCGAGATTCTCGGGCTTGTCGAGGGTACCCACGCTTGGGATTTTGTCGCCTCCTCCGATCATGGTAACACTTTTCAACGTCGGGCTCTCAAAAGGGATGGATTGACTGATGTGCTTTTGGCGATAGGATGCTTACGACCTTCAACTGCTGTATGGCCTGGAAGCTTTGCACCTGCGTTGAATTTTGATTGGCTGGGCTGAGCCGTCTCCCCTGCAATAACATTCACTGGGCATGAGCGGCGCCGCCCCTCCAAGGCGGAATGAGTGGTCCCTCCAAAGGTACGGAGAGCTCCAGCGCCGACACTGACGTGCTGTCACCGATAGGAACCTCTTCCCCCCACCACCCTCCGACGACACGGCGCAGCCTCCAATGCCGACTTGAACAATGAACGGCGTTATTGAGGCGCTGCATATTTATGATGAGCACAAGTAAGTCACATTCATCGCAATGCCCTAGGATCTACTGACCGACTCCGTGCAGCCATGCCATCCTGTCGCACACGTACACCTCCCGCCCGCTGTCGGCGCAGCATCTCCTGCCCCTCTACCTAGAACATCCTGCACCGCGGCCGAACCTGATCTACCTCCCGAACACGAACCCGCCGACACTCGTCTTCAGCCTCAACCACGCCAACCTCCTATTCCTGGCGACCTCATCGTCCGAGATCGAACCCCTTCTCGTCCTCGAGTTCATTCACCGTATCATCGACGTCTTTGAAGAGTTCCTGGGCGCCCCCTTACTGGCGCACAAGATCGAGAGCAACTACGATGTCGTCGCGCAGCTTCTCAACGAGATGTGCGACGCTGGAACCATCAGCACAACGGAGCCAAACGCGCTAAGGGACTTGGTGGAGGTGGAAGGCTGGGTGGGCAAGCTGCTGGGTAGTATCAATTTGCCAGGGTAGGGACACCGTGCCGCCAGGAGAATACGCGACTGACGGACGACTGTAGGAAAAGCGGAAACTTTGGCACAGGCTTCGCCAATTCAAGCGCGCCATCGTTGATCGCCCAGAATACACCGGCGCTACCCTGGCGCAGAGCCAACGTGCGGCATACGTCCAACGAGATGTACGCAGACATCGTCGAGACCCTGACAGTCACGCTCGCACCTTCAGGGAGACCGTTGGCGGCGTTTGCAAACGGAACGATAGCCTTCACGTGCAAGGTGTCTGGCATGCCCGATATTGTCATGAACTTGACAAGTCCATCTGGCAAGCACAACCTGGCGGGCTTCATGGATCTCCCCGTGTTTCACCCGTGTGTACGTTTAGCACGGTGGAAGGAGAGGCCAGGCGAACTCAGCTTCATACCGCCAGACGGTCGGTTCATATTGGCCAGTTACGAGGTCGACCTGTTGCCGTTCACGAACGGCAAGAGTGGTGGTCTCAGCTCGAACAACCTTAAACTACCCGTTAACATCGAGATGAAGACAGGCCTAGGCCCTTTGGGCTCTGATTTTGAGGTTCGACTGCACGTGAACAGGGTGTTGGGGGCAAGCGGCCCATCAGCAGCAAGCCAGTACGGAAGAGGCGGCAGTGGGGCAGGACGAGGTTTCGCAGGACCTCACCCTGGTACCCCGTCGTCGCCGCTCTTGGAGGACCTTGTGGTTACGGTACCTCTACCGGCAGAGGTTAGGAATTTGTCAGAGATACGGCCAAGCAAAGGAGATGCCAGCTTCAACCCCAGTGAAAGGGTTCTTGAGTGGCACATCCCCACGAAGGAGCTGTCTTCCGGTACGTCCTACTTCGGTCTTAGAAGTACCGCGGTGGGACAGCTGGCAGATGAGAGTGAAGATGAGTTTGACCCCAACGGATTCGGGTTCGGGAAGGCATATGGCTACGACGAGCCGTACCAGAGCAGTCCGCTTGAGACGAAGAAGATAACCGAGGCCGCAGACGAGGAGAAGGATGCGAAGAAAGTGGCGCAGAACAGGATGCTTATGCCGAGCTCAGCTTCAGTCAGTTTCTCGGTCAAGGGGTGGCTGCCAAGCGGGCTCAAGGTGGAAAGCATCATGATCGACCCGCGAAAGAGCAAAGGGTTGGGAGAGGGCGTGAAGCCATACAAGGGTGTCAAGTACCTCACAGTCAGCAAGGGCGGTGTAGAAACGCGGTGTTAGACAAGACGCGCGGTACAGCAGATATAAAATAATGAAAAATGTTTAAGCTGCCTGTCCTCTGGTGTCGTTGAGAGATTCACATGCTTATGGGGGCTTAGTTTCAACGGCTAGTGGGGGACTAGCGATCCCAGTATTTTGCGGTCTGCACAGGCTAGTGGACACCTCTTGACGTACACGTCAAGGAGGTGACAGGCAAGCCACAGAAACAGCACACATTACTGGAAGCCGTGGACCGTTGAAGAAGACACATGATGGGTGAGCCGAGGTGGGATTCGATCTTCAGCGGGCATGTCGGTGATTCAGCGGCAATCGGCCCCTGGTCCCTGAGGGAGATCCAATCCATCGCAGACCCCCAACGCTCCCCACACCCGGCGTAGCGGAACCCGAAACGCACCTGTGAACAGTGCTGAAGAGCAGTGTACCAATCGCGGGGTGATTCTATGCCCCCCAGCGATTGGAGTGCTCAATCTCTCGGCCTCGGGACCTTCGGCTAGGAGCGGCAGCTAGACAGCAACCGCCATCGATTGGCGTCACCAGACGACCGGCCTGGGTGTCCTGTCCGCCAACAGTGCGTAACACGTTCTCTTTCCCCCTCCTCACAAAAACGCATAATTAAGACACTGCCGTGAGCGGGCAGTGCATGAACTCTGTCGTGCGTGACGCATTTCCCACCTTGACTTCGGCGCAATCCTGCAGGCCCCTCATCCTGCTTTTGATTGTCTCCTATACCTGTTTATAGAACGCCTGCGCCTTCTCACCTTACCTACTTCAACGTTGAGAGGGCAGACATCCATGATTGCGATCATCTAGCTGCCCCAGCTCGCAATTAGCTGGCACTCTTTTCCCTCTGGGCTATGACTGCAGCTCCCAGAGTCCACCACGCCATCCGCCGAGGCGCGGCCTCGTGGGCCGATGGGCGCATCTGCCTCGGTCGCACGCAGGCCGCAACGACCTGTGTAGCTTTCGGAGCGAGTCGACGACATGCTTCCTCGTCGTCGCAAGAGAAGCGGCCGCGGACGGCGCTTTTCTTCCCAGGTTCGTGAGCTCTGCAGCGCCGCTTTGGGTGACGGGCGTGAGAAGGAATGCTGAGAGCTGACATGTGTATGACACCTATCGCAGGTCAAGGAGTGCAAAAAGTCGGCATGATAACACCATGGCTTGAGGCCTTCCCGCGGACGGCAAAGCCCATCATCGAGGAGATCGACCACTACATGGGCTTTAAGCTCTCCGACATCATCGCCGAGGGCCCTAGCAAGTTGCTGACCAAGACGCCCAACGCGCAGCCAGCCATTATGGCGACCTCGATCCTGATCCTCCGCATCCTCGAGCGCGAGTTCAACTTTGACGTTGCCCAGCGCGTCGACGTCATGCTAGGCCACTCGCTCGGCGAATTCGCCGCGCTGGTGGCCGGCGGCTACCTCGAATTCGAGGACAGCCTGTACCTGGTGCGGAAGCGTGCCGAAGCCATGGCGGAGGCGACGCGGCGCGCCGTCGAGGAGCATGGCGGCGAGTACGGCATGGTGGCCATCGTTACGGAGCCGCAGTATTTAAGCCAGCTCATCGCGGCGATCCACGACTTTGTGGGCCACTCGAGCGCCGGGTCCAAGGGTGACAGCTCCGAGGACGTGCCACCCATCGAGCAGGTGCATATCGCCAACGTCAATAGCAAGAACCAGATTGTACTGAGCGGCAATATCGAACGCATCAAGACCCTGTCGACGCACGTGCGGCAATTCCTCGGCCACGACCCCCGCGCCGTGAGGTTGAACAGCGATAGCCCTTTCCACAGCCCGCTCATGAAACCCGCCGTCGGGGTGGTGAGGAACATCCTATCGAGAAAGAGCCGCGTCAAGGGGCGCGAAGGGGAGGACATCATCACGTTCCCTGCAAGGGTGCCGTGCGTGAGCAACGTGACCGCACGGCCGTTCGAGAGCAAGGCGGACGTCAAGGACCTTTTGGCGCGGCAGTGTCTCGAGACGGTGCAGTGGTGGGACAGTATCAAGTACCTTGACCAGGAGGAGAAGGTGAGGCGGTGGATCGGCATCGGGCCCGGCAAGGTCGGGCGGAATCTGGTCGGCAAGGAGGTGGGAATGAGGGGCAAGGACTCGGTCAAGGGCGGCGGCGTCTGGGGCATCACGGACCCGAGCGAGATCGAGGAGATGCTCAGGGGGTTGGAGGACACGGAAAGGCTGTCGGAGGAGGAGAATGAGTGAGGGATGACCATACTGCCCAGGGGCTGTTGGTGCGTTTCCGTGCGTGTTCCTGGGGCTTTTGCGAGGCGCTTCCTGTTTTTTGCTGTACTGGGCTCGTGAGCTCTGCAGAAGGTCCGATTTTGATGCTTCACAATTAGAGCTGGAGTATTGGTTCGGTGTATGTGTAACACTACTTGTTATATGGAGGCACGATTCGTAGAAAATATACTATTGAACGCCAGAGCCATGCATTCATTCTATTAAGTTCTTTCGACATAGCACATTTCTAGTCCCGCATCAGATTACCAAGAAGTCACGCTCAGAGAATCTCATCTGTTGTAGATTGCTTTGCCTAGCTAGCTGACCGGTGACCCCTGATTTCGATGCGGGGCAGTAGAGAGCGAAGCAAGGGGGCCCAGAAAAAACAATTAAGCTCCCGCCCACATCAGCTACCTACAGAAAGGTACCTTTTACCCCAGCTCAGTCTCAACCTGCCACGAAACGAACGACGTCTGGTCAACCGCGAAACGGTTAACTACCTACTCCACGATCGCGCCGCGTCTGCCTCCGCTTCGAGCCCAGAAACTAGACAAGCCACGCCCCTGGGTGACGAAATCACGCACAGAAAAGGCGCACAAATGGCGGCTACGATTCCCTCGATAGCCTGCATAGGCATCATCGGCCGCAACGTACGTCCCCGTCCACCCTTCGCCGGCTTTGTGTTGTCTACCTCTGCCTTACCCTCAGAACCTCAAGCTCCATTCCCTCTCTCTTCTACCTCTCTTGCCCCCCCCAACCAGTCTCCATTGGAGTCTACACAAGCTAACCGACGACGTCGCAGAACAACCCCCTCAACATCCAAATCTTCCCGTCCCACAACCCTACGACAAACACATTCGCGCCGATCCGCACCCCCCTGCAGTTTTCCCTCCTCCTGTCCTCGACCCTCGACGTCTTTGAGCTCCGCCACGGCAACGGCTCCTCGGGCAACGGTGGAGCCGGCGGAGGAGCTGCCGTGGGTTCCAGCGGCACCGGCCTCTCGGGCGAGGTCGGCCTCATACACGCCGTCGACGAGCGCCTCGCGGCGTACGGGTGGGAGACGAACACGGGCGTCAAGATCGTCGTCGTCGTGGACATGCGCGGGCGCCGGGTTGCGGGCGCCGGGAGCGCGGCGGCCGAGGCGGCGGCCAAGGGGCGGGGCGCCGTCGGGCTGCGGGAGCAGGAGCTGCGGGTCGTGTTCCGGGCAGTGCAGAACGCGTACGTCCGGCTGCTGCAGAACCCCTTCTATGAGCCCGACGAGCACGCCCCTGTTTCCGGCCGCGGCGGGCGCGTGATCAAGAGTAAGAAGTTCGAGGGGGAGGTGCGGAGGATCGGGGAGACATGGACGCCCGGTGTCACAAGTCTTTAGGCAAGGACGGGGTTGGGTGTTGGGGGGGTGGGGGGCAAAGCAGTCTGTCTGTCTTGAGCATTTCTGGAGTTCTGGGCGTTTGAAAGAGACTAGACGGAAGGGAGGGTCCCAATTCGTGATGCCCATCGCGGCTTTTCATTCATGGCCAGAGAAGACTGGCTCTGTAAAGGTATCTACCATGCGAAGACTCAAAGGTCTTGACGACGTCGTCCCGTACGACGTATGCTCAGATGTTCCAGCACCGCCAAAATGCTATGCTATGCGCCGTGATATGTGCCTGTGACTGAAAAACTCGACAAAATACCGACATGACAATGTACAACAGGAAAAGAAACATCCAACTTCAATGGATAGCTGCTGGCGGCTTCCGATCGGTGAGCGAATCCAACACCCCCTTTAGACCGACGTTTTCAGGCTTACGGAGTCGGAGACTTCCAATGACCTCGATCTTTCCCTTTTCGGTCTATTCCTTCTGCCGGCGGCCTCATCTCCCCTGAGATGATTCCTCGCGCCGCCGCTCTGCCTCCTCCAGAGCCTGCCATCTCTCGATAACAAGCTTGTCCGTGCCGAACGGCTCGTCAACAGGTCTAGACGGGCCCATGGAGGCGTCGGTCTGCCGCCGCGGCAGCAGGGGCTCGTCCCTCTTGGGCCTCGACGGCGCCGAATCTTCCCAATGCCGCGCGGTGCGCGGGACGGGTGTCCACCACTCGGAAGGCTCACCTCCCACCCCTCGGGCGTGCCACGCCGCGCTGCACAGCTCCCACAGCCGGCTTGCGGCACGGCGGTACGCGAAGCGTTCGTCTTCGCCGATGAAGCCGGCTGTGTTGCTGAAGTTGGGGCTGGAGGCTCCCGTGGCGCTGCTGACGTTTCCGAGGCGGCCAAAATCCGAGTCCTGGTCCGGGTCGTATTTAGAGGTGGGCAGCTCGGTGTCGTAGTAGGAGATGTTGGGGCGGAAGGGCGCTGCCTGGTCTTGGTACACTTCGGCTATGGTCTCGGAGTGGATCGCGTCCGAGTCTACGACTTCCTCCCCGGACTCAAGTCTGGAGGCGGCGGCCGTGGCGGCGGCGAGGTCCGCCTCGGCCTGGGCGGCACGTATGTCCGGGAAGAAAAGATCATCAGGCCCGGTTTCGGCGCGGACGAAGAGCTTGCCGCGGGCCTCGTAGAGGGCGTCGAGAAGGGTGATGAAGCGACGGGCCTCGTTCTTGTGCAGCGTCGTCATGGTCGGAACGTTGTCGACGATGAAGGTGTGATAGGTTGATGCCATAGTCACGTAGTCGGCTGGACCAAAGGTCGCAACGAGGTCCTTGAAGTCCCAGTAAACGACACCATCGCGCTGGCGCGGGATCGTAATCATGCGGCCGTAGACAGTGAGGGTTGCTGGTGTCCAAGATTTGGAAATGAGGTCCGATAGCTCTGTTGTCCAGGCAGATGTTTCGGGTGTTAAAAAGTACTTGGCGGGTTTGGTTGTTTCTAACAGCGTTAGGTTACAATACTGTGTGAGAAGGCCTTTTGAGATACAAGCTGAACTTACCTCCTTTGGCCCCAACTGGCTTTTCTGCAAGCCCAGTTCCCTCAAGGGATGCCACCTCGATTGACACCTTCTCTCCAGTTTCACGACGCCGCCAGTCAGTGGCCCCCTCCATGTGCCAAAAGTCGCAGCGGGCTTTAAGAACCTCCACGAATGCAGCAAAATCGTTTTGGCTATGGAGAGTGCCTCGCGATCGAGCTCCGCCGAGGAAGAGACTCCTGAGGAAGCCGTCGGTAGGAGCAACGGTATACTCGACGCCAATGGCTTTCTGGAGCTCTTCCGGCATTCGGTTGGAAGAAGCGATAAGAACGCCTCCGAGGTGGAAGAAGGCTATGAAGAGGTGACTGAGGATCTTGCTTGCCGCGCGATCGGGCAGCTGAAATTCGTCCAAGAACAGTATCGGAGACTCTTGAACCAGCTTTTTGGCGAGCCAGAGCATGGAGTACTCCTTCTCGTTGCCGCTTAACTCCGGGTGGGACTGGCGGAACCGTTCGAGCTGCGAGAAAGTGTACAGCATGAAAGTATTGAAGTGCCATCGCTTCTTCTTCTCCGTCGGCAGACCCTGTGCCAACAAATCGATCAACATGGACTTTCCCACGCCGACCTCGCCCGACAGGAACAACCCCCTCGGCGAGTTGATGCTAATGGCGCCCTCGAGGCTCGTCATAACGCGAACCAGAGCCATGGGGTTCTGGTCTTTCGGCGTCGGCTTCGCCTTGCGGGCGAGGTGCTTGAACAGCGGGTTATCCCAGATGGGATGACTCGGCATGGCCAGCGTCGCGGCTGCCTCTTCTGGATCGCGGGCCTCGGGGATGTCGGCGATCTGTTTAAGGCGCTCACTGTAGTCGACTTCGGGGGCGTAATCCTTGAGGCGGCCGTAGAGCTTGTGCAGGTGGATCGCGAGTCGGTGCTGGTCTGGGTCCGGGGAGAGGATGTTGGACGAGACGAGAGTGCGGTATTTGACGAGAGGGTCGGTGATGGTCATGGCGGTTGAGTAATACCGCACGAGAGAGGCCATCTTTCTCGCCTTAGCTGTCCGGACTGTATAGCTCATCATCGTGTCCAGAGTTCATCGACAAGTCCTTGTCGTAACACTGCTGAGTGAATCTGGCACGATATGAGGACCGAGTCTGCCTCGAGTCAAGCTATGTAGTTGTCTTTGAGATGTGAATCTCGATGACGCAGACCCCTTGCAACTCAGGCATAGACACCTCCTGCGAGGTGCTTGCTGGATGAAGCCGATGTTACAACTGCTATCGCGAAGCAAGATCGACCCGAGTGAGCCCGACTTAAGCATAAAATGACTCTTGCACTTGCGCCCCAAGCCCAGCTGGATTGCTCACGTCGTTTCCCAAATGCAGACGACCAGGCAGCCGGGTCTCATACAACCTGAGTCGAGAAGAGAGATGCATGAGATAGTCTAAGTCAATTCAATAGCAGTTGTTGAAGAACCGAGTCTATTGGTTGTCCAGGCTCATTAAGTCGCGCAGCCAATCACTGCTCTTGTGTCTCTGAAGACGTTTCCGGGTCAGAAACTCAAAGAATCGGAGAACATGAGTGAATCGAAGCGGATGGCGCCTGAATCGGAGTCGAAAAGAAGCCGATTGGCTGGTTGACTCCGGAAAGATGTGGTTCTCTAGAACATATACCCAAAGAGATGAGAACAAGCGCATGTTAAGGCGGAAAACGACTCAGGGAGAGTGAGAACTGTCAGGTGGTTAGTGGATGCATCTAGACATCGGACTCGTTCTTTCCATGTTTCCACTGGTGAGTTCCCGAGGGTTGAGTGACGTTGTTGACTTGGTTGCTTAGGTACCTAGGCTCCACTTTCAGGGTCCTATTTTCTTCCAATGCGGCGATTCAGCGGACTCCAGCTCGATCGCGGAGTTGGCCAATCAACGCCCTTTTCTTGTCGGCCGGGAGCAACGAAACGCCAATAAGCAGGTACGTACCGCCTCCCAGGTACCCTCGTGCTATTGCTGCTCTTTGCGCCGCCTCAGCTGGCACGCCTGCACACCCGCACACCTGCCCTGACCTGCTGCTCACCGGCAGCCTGTGGGGACTGACATAGGCTGCTAGTGGACGGGCAGCCGGGCAGGAAGCTGCTGGTGTTGCTGGTCCGTGCTTGGCAGATGCAGCAACCTAGTGTTTTTTTCTACGAGACCCAATCGATTGATGCTTCGTCACTCTCACATATTTGCTAAATCCGCTCTACCACCTTCGTCCACACTCCCCCCCGGCCTCCGCTTCCCTGCCATTACCTACCTTAGGCCACAGAATCCATCCTCGAAATGTTTTTCTGACCAACATCCACATATCCACGAACATCATCAGCATCACGGCGACCGATCCTTTTCCCCTCAACAACCTCGCGCCCGGTCGCTCGACATCACCATGTTTTCTCCCTCCATGAACGAGGGCGGGCCGGCCACAGCTACGCGAAGCAGAAGAAGACAGCGACCCGTCAGCAATGAGAGTGTTACACATCAGCCAAAGGCGAAACGCCAACGCGTTCCCTTGACCGAGCAGACTTTCGTCAATCCTGAGGTGTCCGCGCCTACGGGCCCCGATATGTACGAGGTCAAGTCCGACAAAGTTGCGACGCTCGACGTGCGACAAGACGGCATCGAGAACCAGAACCCCATCACGCCCACCCCGAGGAAAGAACTCAGCGTGCGCGCGAAAAAGCCCAAGGGAGGAGACAGGCCAACCAAGGGCGATGGAAGCGTCGTTTTGGTAGGCTCAAATGTGACCGCGTTACCCCCCCTTAAACCAAGCTAACCATCATCCGCCAGACGACGAACAACGCTTACACCGTGAGCAAACTGCCTGCGCTGCCAGACCGTATCCGTGCAGATGCTTCAGGTAAGTTCTTGGTACTCAATGCGCGCTTCCCATCGCTAACAGTCACGTTAAGCTCAACAACACGGCGATATCTTTTCGAATCGCTATGCCCTCAGTCTGACCCATACTCACGCGATTGTTTGGCCGTACACGGACCCCTCCCAATCCCCCGAGACATTCACCTTTACCCTCCCGTGTCCCTCAAAACATTCTTCAGAACCTCTTCCGCTGGGTTGCTTGGTGTCGCCATCAGCCTCGTCAACCGAACCCGGCCTGGTTGTTGTCATGCCCGTCAGTGGTAAGATCGCGTACTGGGAATCTATCACGAGCGCCGCGACTTTGGACTTCATCCGCCAGCAGCGACATGGCGTCGAGGGCTCAATATCGGGCATGTTCTCCGGCGAGAAAGTTATTCAAATCACCAACGCCGAATCCGCCGGCTTTGTCCTGGCCTTTAGCAGCGGCCGACTGGCCTACATGAGCGTCCGAGATGGCCACGGCAGGCCCACGATTTCGGTCCAGTTCCTCCGCACAAGCCTAGGGTCTACGGCTGGTGGTATTTTCGGCAGCATTCGCCATGCTTTGACACAAACCTCAGGACGTGGAGACATCGCCGCTGTTCGAGCGGAGCGCACTTCTCGGGTTGGCGAACGAAATGTCGTCGCCGCTACCCTCAAGGGCAGGCTCCATGCCTGGAAGATTCATCGCGGAGGACACCATGAGACCATTGTGGAGGCAGACATGCAAGAAGAAATCGTCGAGGCCATCCGTCAAGTTGACCCCTTGGCAGCAACCGACTTCCACCCCGAGACCTTCGAAGTTGTTGACTTCGCCTTTGTCCCTAAAGGCTTGGAAGACAAGTACCGAGATATGAGCAGGCTTAGCGACGCCATGGCCTCAACAGACGTCAATTTGCAACATCTACTGTTGCTCGTCAGTCTCAGCAAAAAGAAGGAATCGCATTACTCTCTGGTCGAAGTTATCATGTCGCCGACCTCCGCGCAAATCGGTATGGTCCGTCCGATCTCATCCTACAAGACGCGCTTCAGCCCCGCGAATCCAGTACAATCTTCTCGGCCTCGTCTGCATCTCCCTCGACCGGCCCTTGTGGCGTTCCTCGTATTCGACAAAGCCGTGGTTTTGGCATCTATTGGTGTTCCTCCGGACTCGCCAGATGCCCAACTCCAGGAGGACAACCATATCATTCCTCCGACCTATGAGGATGTGATTAACTTTTCCGACAACAATCAGTCCGAGATTCTCGGCTCGGGGTTTGAGGAGCCGCAGGCAGCTAACAGCAGCCACGACGAGTCCAGAAGTCGTCAAAAGACAAAGAACCCCGCAGTCGTTTTGATGGTCCGTGGTACGGGCATTGTGCGACTTACTACGACAGATATCGATAGATTTGGCAGCGACAGGCCCCCAAAGGTCACGCCAAAGAGCAAACTCGAACAGGCCGTCTTCTTTGGCAACAAGCAAGACACCCCTCTGATTTTCGACGTTAGGAAAGGTGTCCAGTTCTCAGACCGGGAAACGGCAGAAGCTGCACTACAGCTTAGTCAAGAAATCATGAGCTCCTCGACAACGCACATCTCCTCTCTGCCAGCATCTTTGGAAGACAATCTCAGCACCCGTTGTCTTGCTCTTGAACGGTTGATGCTACATCTCAAGACAACCAAGGTTGACCTGGACCGTCGCACCCGGTGGCTGCTGCTTTCCCACGCCGAGAAGATGATGGTTGCGACGGTTCTCTGGAAACGCCACGAGGCCTTTACGAACGAACGGCCCGCCAACAACAAGAAGGATCTGATTGCGGAGATTGTCGAGTTCATCCACCAGGACGAGAAGACCAACCCTAACCGTAGTGCAGGTGAGGTCGACCGTGTGAGGCACTGGTTCGTTCACGATGTAGGCAGGCTCGAAATCTTCATTGCCTGGGCCTACGAAGTGATCAAGTACATTTACAAGGACCATATCATGGACGATGTTCACATTACTCGTCTCATGTACGAGGCCCAACAGGTAAACCTCGTTGCTCTTATGACGGCTTTGGAATACCGACAAAAGAGGCTTGCATTCTACGGACTAGAGGACGAGGAGCTTGATTTCGGCATTGTACGCGAGAACTACGAAGATCTCCCCGAGCCGTGGACCGGGTGTCACTACATCGGCAACAATCTGAAGCGTCTCCTCGAGCTTTGTCACACATGGCTCGACCAATACTATCCTCCGAAGGAAAAGACGAAGGACAAGTCGAAACAGCCAGACCCTGTGCTTCTCGAGAAGATCAATTCAGAGATCTCCAATCTCACCGACCTGTACCTTGTATCGCTTCTCGAGGCGTCTCGCTGGAACGCTGCACAGCAAGATGCGAAGGCCCAGAAATGGTCGGATCATCTCGCAAAGCTCTACGATACGGACCGCAACGACAAGGTTCTTGCCCTTCTCCGCCTAGGCAAGTGGGACGAGAGCATTATCATTGCCGAGAAACACCGATGTTGGAAGGCACTGGCTCTGGCCATGATTGAGCAGATCAACAGCCTCAGGAGCGAGGCGACAGTTTCAAGATCGCAAGCCGATGCTCGCGAACTGACCAAAAAGGCCGAGGCCAAGGAGAAGCGGATTGGCGATTACTTTGACAAGTATGGCGAGGCCTTTGCCTTCCCAACATACGACATTCTGCTGGACAATGCCGGCGTTCAAGCTGTTCTGGATTTCCAATATGACAACCACGGATTCAGGACGAAGTTTCTCCGACAAAAGCCTGAGCTGGCCAAGATTTCCTGGATCAACGACATCCAAGGCGAGGACGACATGGACCACGCAGCAGAGACACTTCTTGACCTTGGCCTCACCCGGGAGCAGCAAGTTTGGAACAAGAAGATTGAGCTGAGCCTTGGAAAGCTGTCACTCATGGCCGATTCGCAAGTGCCTCCCTCCTCCGATTTCTTCGGATTCAAGCGCACTAAGAATGAGACCGAGGGACTCTCTGAGTCTGAGGATAAGATTGAAGCCATCGACAGCCAGCTGGGCCTCATCAGAATTCAAGACGAGCTTTACGCCCAGGTCTTCCCATCTATCCAGACGGCTGTGGATGAGAGCGCAGAGCTGCAACTGGCCATGGAAAACCACTGCTTGTACATCCCGAAGAAGCAGAAGGCATTGGTTCAGCTGTTCGAGAACAGCATGAGACGGCTCCTCAGACATGAGGCTCTTGATGTCATGTCTCTTATTGACCTGCTCACGCTCATTAGCCTCTCGCCCGAAACTGCTGCCGATATCGCTGATCCTTTCTACCTTGCTCTGGTCGCAGCCTCGTACGCTCTCCAGGGCGAGGAATTTAAGATGGCCAAGCGCCTCATCTGGAGACGCTGTTTAATTCGTGACGACTGGACTAAGCTTAACGACACCCAGTTGAAGGACGACTCTATCGTTGAGGAAAAGCTGGCCCGCACCACGCTCTTCAGCGCCTTGATTTCCTGCTATCAATACCGTAAGGTTCCACAAGCCCCAGTCTACATATCCTCATCCACTGACTCCCAAACAGAGACAATTGACGATCCGTTCCAGCCGCCCCGGCCATCGGACTCGCTGGGCGCTTACGTCATTGACCTCGACAGCCGCTTTGCCTCCATGGAGAAGTCCTACAGGGACAAGCTTCTCGATACGATGAAGTGGGAGGACTCGGTTCTGCACAAGTACATCGACAAGGCGCGTCTCGAGGAGTGGGCTCGCACGGCGGCCGAGATGGCCGAGGCCACCGTCGCGCAGTCCGTGGACGAGGCGACGAGGGCCGCCGCGGAGGAGGCGTCGGATGAGCACACAAACGGAAAGGCGAATGGCGTGCACTAGTGGTACATGGACCATATGGTTTCTTGAGTGCGAACCCGACTGCCACGATGTGTCGTCTTTTGAGGTGGAGTGGAACAGGATGCGTCCGTGTTCTAGTGGAGGCTTGGGCATTTCATTGCCATAGGGTGGGCATTTTCATCGTTTGTTTCTTTGCAGTGTTGGCGGGGTTTTCGGTGTCACTATAACAGCTCTCATCGACCTGTTGGCTTTTTGGGAATGTCCCTTTTTCGATCATTCTCGTCCTCATCCATCAACTGCCCTGAGAACAGGCGCCATGGCGCGGCAGGCAGCATTTCTTTTTCTTTCTTCTTTTTTTGTCACTCGACTATTATCATTAACGAATCAGGATGGCTGGGACGGCTAGAGAGCAACAGAAGAAAGAGACTCTGATATGCATACATACAAAACATACACAACCCCTCGGTCCTCGTACCAGGAAGCGATTGGGGAGAGAGTTGGCCGGCTATAGTCACAATAGTGTTGGTAATCAATCAGACACGAACGTTACGGGCATCTTGCTGGGGTTTTTCTTGGAGATAGTTCTGTTTGAAATGAGATAAATGAAGTGGGGAATATGAGCATACACCTGTTCGAATAGGGTTCTGTCCGCTCCTGCGTTCCCCCCTTCTACATGATCCTATTCCCAGACCGCCGCCGCGAAGTGCTTCCAGGCCTGTCTACTTAAACGGCCTGGTGAACGGGGGAGCGCAACCTTCTCGCCATCGGGGTGGGGGTTTTAGTATGCCCAGTGTTGGGTGGTTTTCTCTTTTACGCGTTGCCGTACACGCGCCCTTCCATCACGGGAAAACGACACGGGGCAGAAGTTGCCGGGGAAAGCGTTTTAATGGCGATGTCGACGTAATACTCGACCGCCAAGACGGTGGAGAAGTTTGCGCCCTTCATCACTGCAGTCCAGGATAGCACGCGTGCGCCCACGGTCTTAAACTGAGAGACGCCGAGACATCTTTCTAATGCTGATCGTGTGCAATATACTAAACCACACATTTTGCTACTCGCTCCAAGCCGGTGACCGGCTGCCCACTTGACGTTCACTCAAGATACTCCCGCGCTGGGCTATCGAAGCCGCCGAGGAAACTGATGGGCCATGCGGCGTTTTCTCCCGGAGCAGAGAGCACTAGCCAAGTGGGAGGGGGGGAAGCTTCTCCAGTTTGAGGCTCGCCGCGTCGCCCGCGCGGCACCTACGTAAAGGTGGTGCCCAGAGTAGAACCGTTGCAGCAGGGGTTTGGCCTTTCCCTGAAGTCAGGTGGTGAATCCGCAAGGCAAGGTCGCCGCGGGAATATCGTAGGCTGACTAGAACTAGGATCTCTCCGCGAATCTACCTGGACGACCTCGTGGGTTCTTCGGCGTTCTTCGACGCCCCTCTGCCCCCTCTTAAACGTCAGCACTGACGCGGGATGCGGGTTGTGTTCTCCTCGACCTTGTACTCGTTGTTTCGATTTGTGCCAAGGTGTGTTGAGTAAACGTAAAAATCGGAGGAACCATGGCGCAAATGGGGGGGCAGGCTAGGTCGTAGGTTGGCGTCCGACAACTCTGCCACGATTCATGTCACCACCATCAAGGCAAAAGAGGAGCAGCTGTAAGGGCTCCTGATGTTGATACCTATGGGTGAGCAAGCCACACCGTGCCGAGGGGGGGGGGCGGGCGGGCCTCTTCCTGGCATTACTCACGGCGGCGTGCATGTGTCTTGAGACATGACTTGCGAACCCCGAAGTGCCCTGCAGACCCGTCTGGTCAGGTGTTGTTGGAAGAACAATGCCAATCAACCGGATTGTCTGTTTGGACTTGATGAGAACAAAAGACATTCGTCAAAGGGGGGGAAACGCCATCAAACGAGACTTGGGCCCACGAACAACGGTTTTGTGGCTGCGTTGCGCGCGTCTTTGTCCCGTGATTGTCACAAGCTAGGCCAAGATTTGTAGTTTCGACGGGTTGGCGGGAGCAGGTGATTGGATGAAGCGCCATGGATGGACGCCGGAAGCCCGGGTGTGGTTGAGGCTTGCCAGAGTTCTAGATGAGGGAATGGGGCAACGTTTCAATCGAAAGTTGAAGATGGAGAGGAGGGCCAACTGACGGGGATGTGGGAGGCAGAAGTGAAACCATAGGGCGGAATGGCGGGCGAATAGTTGGCTCGTCGAGCCGCCTCTACCAGACATTGGATGATGGACATTTACTAGTAGCATGTGCACTATGCTTGTGTTGGGAGGAGTGGCGGGTGAGAAGGGACCCGAGAGCCTGCACGGAGAGAGAGGCACTGGAGGCGGGAGCCAGGCTGTTGCCGCGTTAGCAGACAGGCACTTGTTGGTTGACCACGGCTGTACTGTACTTCGCAGGTAGCTCGACAGGAAACGGGGCGGTCTTTCACCGCATCTCGGGCGGCACCTCGGCGATGGGACCTAGACAAGCCGGGTTGTAGCACCGCTGCAGGTCCAGTCCGGTACGGGCAAGGTTCTGCTGCAGGATAAGAAGCCATTGGACAGCGGCGCTCCAGCAGATGCAAAAGGTGCAGACAAGTGGGTTCTCGTTGGTGATCCTCTTGTCTTCCAACCTTCTTTTTTTCCTTTCTTTTCTTTTCTTTCCTCCCCTCTCCTTCTCTTGACATCATGTTCCATGTTGAACAGGTAACTGGCCATCAGCTGTTTGTGTGAGCGGGCTTGTCGTTTTCCGGTCATGATTTATGCCGTTATGCCATTGCCAAGGACGAGACTCTCCCCTTATCCTTCGCAGGATAAGGGACCGTGTACTGTGTAGGGTCACAGGGAATGTCGTTTATGCCATACGGAACATTTGAATGTCTCTGTTGTGCAATGTCAGGCGCCAAGAACAGGACGTGGAACAGACAGCATGCGCAGGGATTAAAAGTCGGGTAGAAAAGGATGTCGTCAAGTCTTGCCGGGAAAACAGTGACAAAAAAAATGGTATTTGATGTTTGGAAACCTGGGAGTGGAATTCAGCCAGGTTCAGGGTGCTTTCGGCTGCTGCGCTTATCGAGACGAAGTCAACGACGACGCGCCATATTTGGCGTCTTATTCCATTCCTTTAGAGTCAGACACATCTCAGACTGTCCGTCACCCCTTGTGTGGAGGTTTCTAGGCTCCCTTGAAAGGGGTCGACGGCCGGATAACGAATAAACGGTCACGGCAGGACTTTTGCGGCTAGGAGGTCGAACTCCCCGTCCACGGGAACAAAGCGAAATGTGCGGCGGACGCTTACCAGGCCGTCAGCGGACCTCGATCCCCGCACAGGGCACAATCCGTGCATTTTCTAGGGTCGTGTCTAGCGCAGCTTTCCGATGCTGTTTGGGCTCGGCTTAGGATAACCACAATGCCTACCTACGAATACCTGTACGGGCAGAAGGGGGCCATGCAGCATGCCCCATCGCCCCTGGGCAGGCAAGCCGTTGGACAGGCCAACCGTTGGTGTCTGCCGTAACCCTGTCCCGGTACAGTGTCAGCGTCTCCCGCCGTTGGTCATGAAGTGTAGTGTACAAGGCACACGATGACACAGCGATGATGGTGATGAGTATGAGTGGTTGCTGTAGGTAACTGGCAGCAGGCAGGGCGGCGTGGCTGCAGCCCAGACGAATGAGCGACGGTGCTGAAGGAAGGCGGGCGGGCGCCGGACGTCCGCCATACAATACCTAGGTTGAACTGTCCAAGGCAGGCAGGTACCTACCTGCCTGCCTGCCTACCTACCTACCTGTGAAAATGATGGAAATAGGAGGCTGCATTTGATTAGTATAGAGATTGGGACAAGACGAGGCGAATACGGCGTGGGTTCTCCGACTAGATCATATACGAACTACAAATACATCGTGAGAGAGTGAGAGAGGATACGGACAATTAGGTAGAGGGACCGCTGTGAGCGAGAGAGGGGCAGGCAGGGTTGGGGGGAAGAAACGAAGATCGTACTGCAAACTGGGGCGACTTGGGGAGAACGGTGTAGCAGACCCGAAAACAGAAGTCGGCTCCGGTACATGCGAAATTGGTGGGAAATTGGGGTGACGACAGGTACCGGGACCTTCTTGCCTGGGCCTTGGCAGCCAAGAACCCACCGCCGATGGGCAGGTCTGCTCCGCTCGAGGTGTCGGTAAGGCAAGGTACCTTCCTTCCGCGACATGTCATGTATGTAGGTACCGATGTATCTTTTCGCTAGTCAGTGGTACGTGCCTCCACGTTGTTCCGTTATTCTTTCCTTCTGGAGCGCCTGTGTGTCTAGAACCCAAATCCTCAGGCACTGAATGGTTTTTTCCCCTTTGTGAGGTGGAGCGCCGCTGCCATCGGCTGGCCTGTGCGCCCGTTAGTTGTTGATATCCGCCCAGTTCATTGTTACCAAAGGACTGCAACGTACTGTACCTACCTACCTTACTTGTTAGGTAGGTAGCATAAAGTAAGCTAGGGCCCGGTTGACAATGCGCCACTCACAACCCAACCTCAATCTGTCCGAAGCACCTCAAATTCTCAGGTTCAGGACGATCCGGAGGCCAACCGAGAAGGAGGGAGGGAAGGAGAGAGAGACACACACACAGACGGAAGAGAGACGGGATTGAGGAAGCCGGCTCGGGGTGGCCGTCTGCTACCGATCCCATTTACAACGTGAACCAATCCCGAGTTTGAATAGGAATCCGGCAAGCCAAAATGGACGAGGTGCTTTCCTTTCCACTCGCCGTGACATTCCGCGCCGGGCCCCTCGTCCATTGAAATTAGGCGCAATCCCCTCTTCAACGGACCGCCGCCCACACTTCGTACTTCGTGGCTCTCTCTCTCTTGTTCCCTCTATAATACTCACCTCGTTCGGCCGCTCACTTTCCCAACCCTGGAACTGGGACCAGGACCTTGAACCCGGACCTGATCCGACCCCCCTCCCCATCCAGGCTTCCCTCGCCGAAAGTGAACAAGTGTGGACCACGGTGAGAGATACAAGGCTGTTTTGGTCATTGAGAGGTTGAAGTTTCGCTTGCGGTGCAATTTCAGCTCGACCGTTGACGACACCATCAGTGACATCTATCTTTTTTCTCTCCCCCTTCTTCCTTCTTCTCCTTCTCTTTTTCCCTCTTTCCCCCCTCTCCTCCCAATCGCGCTCCTTCTCGCGTCGACAAGCCTCGATCGGAGACGATTCACCGGCCCCAATCCGACAACGGCGAGATACGACTCAGCCTTCGCACCGCCTCGCTCCGTCACCCCCGAGACAAGACATTCCATCAACAACAGACGAATCAAAGGCATTGGATTGGATAGTCCCATATACCGACGGCTCAGGCAAAAAAACAACAACAACAACAACAACAATTAATCTTCGCGTCGACTGCCGTATTCCGAGGATAGAAACAGTTTCTTCCAGCTGACGGTGGAAACGGATCTAAGCCGAGGTGAGTGAGTGGAAGTCGAGAAGGCTATGTATGATGCGATGCACGACCAACGAACGGATGGATGACCTCGCCTCAGCACAATCAGCACAAGCTGTACCCCTGCCACTACCTTATGCCCTTGCACATTGCACATTGCACTACATACATACACCCTGAACCATCACCACCTTTACCCTCCCTCACCTCACCCTCGGCCTCAGGCCACAGCCCTGGCGACTCGTGAGCGTGTGGTGTGTGTGTGTGTGTGTGTGTGTGTGCGCGCGCGTGTGTGCGTGCCCAGTCCGACCCGGCACCGAGCCAACAACATGGCTCAGTGCCTGCTGAGGTACTGCACAACCTAGTAGTGCACCACCGACCGTCTCAACTTTTTTCTCCCTCCTCGCTCTTCCTCTCCCGTCTCCCTCCCTGCTGCTTGCTGTCTTCCTCCTCCCCCTTGGGACGGTTGCTCCATTTGCACTGCACCCACCAATACAACCCCCAACGAAGGTGCAAAGTAGCCCAGCCCGGTCCAGCCTCCATCCTCTTCCCTTCGCACTCCCCGTGCATGTGGTCCGGGGGCGTGTTACCCACTATAATCCCTCGCCTCTGCGGTCTGCGGCTGCCATCCGTCCACCTGCCCCAAAAATCCGTCCATTCTCTTCCCCATTCATCCTTCCTTTCCAAAACCTCTCCTCCCAGCAACCACCATCCCCTTCCCCGTCCCTCTCGGTTTGAGCCTGATTTTTCGCCTCGCCCGAAAAAGTCGGCTCAATGGGCATCGGGATATCGAGCAGCTAGCTGACCTGCGACCCTCATCATCCTTTTCAGATATCGTCCTCTTTTTTTTACTTCCTCTGCCATTCCTGCATCCAAGCCGATCGATCCATCAGAGACCGCCTCTGACTCCGACCGACTAGCCGACTCCCACACCGATTAAGACGAATACCCACCGTGCCTCTGCCACGATCCCACGGTCCGTAAAAGGACCACAGCCTTGCACCCAATGGCTTCCTCATCGAGCAACGTCGTCGGCGTGCACTATCGTGTAGGAAAGAAGATTGGAGAGGGTTCTTTTGGCGTCATCTTCGAGGGCACCAACCTTCTGAACAACCAGCAGGTCGCCATCAAATTCGTACGTCGTCGGCTTCGCTCAATCAGGCACCGCATCGCTTGCCGCGTCGCGGTGATCCTGCGTTGCAGCCACGTTTGACTAATCCCGTGTCTCGTCGTAGGAGCCGCGCAAGAGTGACGCTCCTCAATTGCGAGATGAGTACCGCACGTACAAGATTCTCGTCGGATGCCGTATGTTGTTTTCCTCGTTGCCCTCGCATGATACACATCGCTAACCCGTTTTCAAGCCGGCATCCCCAACGTTTACTACTTCGGCCAGGAGGGTCTCCACAACATTCTCGTGATTGACCTCCTCGGTCCCTCTCTTGAGGACCTCTTCGATCACTGCGGCAGAAGATTCACGATCAAGACCGTCGTCATGGTTGCCAAGCAGATGGTAAGTGGAGTGGGAATCGTCGTGTAACGCGGCTTATCTGACTTGGCACAGTTGTCTCGCGTGCAAACTATCCACGAGAAGAATCTCATCTACCGTGACATCAAGCCCGATAACTTTCTTATCGGCAGACCGGGCACCAAGGCGTCCAACGTCATTCACGTCGTCGATTTCGGCATGGCCAAGCAGTACCGCGACCCCAAGACGAAGCAACACATCCCTTATCGTGAGCGAAAGTCGCTATCTGGAACCGCTCGCTACATGAGTATCAATACCCATCTTGGCCGCGAACAATCCCGACGCGATGATCTCGAGGCCCTTGGCCACGTCTTCATGTACTTCTTGAGAGGCGGTCTTCCCTGGCAAGGACTGAAGGCTGCCACTAACAAGCAGAAGTACGAGAAGATTGGTGAGAAGAAGCAGACCACTCCTATCAAGGACCTCTGCGAGGGATTCCCCGACGAGTTTAACAAGTACCTGACGTACGTGCGTAACCTCGGCTTTGAGGACACACCTGACTACGACTACCTCCGCGAGCTCTTCACTCAGGCCCTGAAGAACACCGGCGAGGTCGAAGACGGCGAGTACGATTGGATGAAGATTTCCAAGGATTCGGGCAAGGGGTGGGACGCCATGAAGGGTCACAACCAGGGATACCTCCACAACCCAAATGCTCGACCCGGCCCGTCCCAGATGGAACTGCACAGCGGCCACCGGGGCGGTGCTGCAAACCCAAACAACCCACAGAACCTGACTGTCGGCCGTTTAAACGCCGCGCAACCCCCGCCTCCTTCTCCGATCAAGCAGATGGCGAAGTCGAGAGGTCAACAAAACGCCCCCGGCGCCTTGAGCGCGCAACGGGGCAGCGGAGTCGGGGGTCTTCGGGACATGGCCACCCCCACCGGCTCGACTCAGGCCCAGTTTCAGAACAGCAACCGCAACCTCCCCCAGAACGTCCCCCAACAGGCGCCGATGAGCCAGCAGCAGGCCCAGCCTAACGGTCGACCTGCCGAGCCTCAGCCCACGGGCATGCAAAAGTTCATGAAGGTGCTGTGCTGTGGTAAGTTTTGTCCTTTTTCCCAAATCCAGTCTTGAGGGGGCAAGACAACTAACAATGTCGCAGGTTAGAATCTTGGCTTCTGCTCTTGTTCGTGTTGCCAAAAGGACGGCTGAGACTGCTCCACCACTATATAAACACCCACTGGACACAACCTAGCCAGACGCCGGATCGGTGTTTGAATGCACTCAGGCGGCCACACCTGGTTGATGACTCTCCAAACACACCACTTTCCCCTATGTCCGCCACTCTTCATCTCGACCGACTAGACTCATTTATCCTCCGAGCTACACTTTCTTCCGCATGACGACCACGGAGTGGCACATAGTTGCACAACTGGCTGCTCCTGGATAATGACGAACACACTAGCCTTTCTTTCCGGTTTTTCTCTTCATCCGCGCTACGACGTAGTTTCTCTGTAGGAACCGTCATAGGGCATCATAAAATCACTGGCATGGAAATCTCAACTCGGGAACTGGGACCTTCTTGAACTAAGAACTTTCTGTTTCTAAGGAGAGAAACAAAAACATACAACTTGATAATGTACAGCGCAGCACGGCGCAAGGCGGTTGCAGGGGTTTTTAGCATTGGGTCAGGTTCTGCGGCACGTTTTCGTTACGTTGATAATAGGGCTGGCCGTGTCCGGCACAGCTTGAGGCGACTGCACTGTTGGGGGGTGTTGATAGATGGCTGCAAGGGGGGGGTTGCGCAGTCAAGGGATGTAGCGAGAGGAGTTGTGTGGAGGCTGATAGAAGAGAGAGGGATACAATGGACATGAAACTTCTACATACGTACACCACACTCGTCGATGAAGCATGCCGTTTCCTTCAAACCTCACACCAAGCGCCATCTTGCAGAGCCTGGCCCAGCCGCTTTTCATGATGTTCAGACTATTACGACCCATAGAATAACAGCTTATTAATAGATTGAAAACACAGATTACCTTACTTTCCCTTCACAGTCATTCATGGCAAGGTTGGCTTGAAAAATACCCCTAATCAGCTTGGTCAGACAGGAGGCCGTGGCTGGCTCAAAAAACAAATAACGTCGTCGAGTGAGGCGAAGTACGCAAGTGACTGAGTCTCTGCTCGAAGAGAGAGAAAGAAGAGGAAGAAACGGTAGAGCCGTGTCATCACCGTGTTCGTTGGGGCCGCCACATGTGCTACCCTGATCCTGAAAATCCCGTCTTGGGTAATAGGTCTCTCTGGTGGGAATGGGGTGAGATGAACGTTCTCTACTCGCTTGGGATTTCATGAGGCACTGCTAACCTAGAGCGGCGCAACTCGTGCAGCACACAGGTATTTGATTAGATTCAAAAGTGACTGTCAAATTGTTGCATGTAATACTAATTATCTTGCGATTCTTTGATTGAGGATGGCAGAACTACCTAGGTTGGCGAACTCCAGCCAGTCTGCTCCCGTCGTCTGTTGGCCCTATCGACTGTACAGCCCCTGCAGGAAATCGTCTTCAACTTCTGTTTTGATTGGCTACATATACCAAGGCGGGCGGGCACCATCCTAAGCTGTTGGTTGGTATGATGAGCAGCCTTGGGGAGGCCTCAGAAAGTCAGGAGGTGCGGTTGAATCTCGTCAGATCAGGCTGCGTGCACATCTTTTCATATCCCATCGATCTCTCCGACGCCTGACATACCAACACCTGTCCGCCATACTTGACCTACCGACCACGTCACGGAGATATGGACCGCAGGCGACCTTGGCAAGAGTATGATGAAGTCGAAACTTCTCACATTCCGCGGCGACAAAAAACCTCGCATCATGATTTAACCGAAGACGCTTTCGAGCCCAGGAATGCGCGGCGCTCTCTACCACACGATTGCTATGTCATTGCGTGGATTTGCGCCCTTCACATAGAAATGGCAGCTGCTCGGGCCATGCTGGACGAGGAACACCAAGACCCAGTCGCCTTTACGAACGACAGTAACACCTACTCGTTGGGGAGCATCCAGGGACACAACGTGGTTATCGCGTGCCTGCCCAACGCGCAGTATGGGACAAACAACGCAGCGAACGTGCTGACGAACCTGAGACGGACATTCCCGGCAGTCAGCCTCGGTCTAATGGTCGGGATCGGAGGCGGTGCGCCGAGCATGACAGCAGACGTGAGGTTGGGTGATGTTGTAGTTGGAACGAGGGTGATGCAATATGACTTAGGAAAGATCGTCGAAGACGGTCAGATACGACGTACAGCAGTCCCCAAGACTCCTCACCAAACATTCGGTTCAGCGATATCGGCCTTACGATGCAAACATGAGCTGGAGCCCAGCCTTATCCCAAGCATCCTTAAAGAAAAGCTGGGAGATCACCATAGTTACTGTCGTCCAGCATTGCCCGATCAGCTTTTCGCCGCGACGTACGAGCACGAGGCCTCCGCGCCTGATTGCAACAAGTGTGACCAGTCGAAGCTGACACTACGACGCCGGCGGCTCTCAGAGGACCCATCCATACATTATGGTGTCATTGCTTCTGGGAACCAAGTCATGAGAAGTGGCACCGTCCGGGATAACGTTGCCCGGCAGCTGGATGCTGTGTGTTTTGAAATGGAGGCCGCTGGTCTCATGGACATTCTTCCTTGCCTTCCAATTCGGGGGATCTGCGATTATTCAGATTCTCACAAGAACAAAGAATGGCAGAGATACGCTGCGGCAACGGCGGCTGCATACGCTACAGAACTGCTGGCACTACTTCCTAATGCCCGTTGTAACACACGACCTTTCAATCAGTCTCACATTCTTCAATCCGCTCAGCCATCAGAGTTCCTGCAATCTGGACCTACAACGGTTCAAACTCGAGCCGCTAGTGACGACTCGTCGGACGACCGACGGCGAAATTTGCTGGATTCCTTGAGATTTGACAACATCGAATCTCGAAAAGTCGATATCAAGAATGCTCATGCCAAAACCTGTCAGTGGTTTTTGAGTCACACAGACTACCTGGCCTGGCTCAACCCCAGGCAAATGAAGGAACACCGTGGTTTCCTATGGATCCGAGGCAAACCGGGAGCCGGTAAATCGACAATTATGAAGTTCATCTACTTACGAACAAAAAAGACACGCAAGACACCAGGTGTCATTGCTTCCTTCTTCTTTCATGCGCGAGGCGAGAAACTGCAAAAGTCTGTTGCAGGAATGTATCGTTCGCTGATCCTCCAACTTTTGGAAGGCTACCCCGATCTCCAAACCGTGCTGGATGACCCTGATATTGTTCCCCGTAGTCAAAGTGGGTGTCCCTCACTGAATATCCTCAAGGACATCTTTGCGACCTCGGTTTCTCGCCTCGGCCCACGCCCATTCACTTGTTTTGTCGACGCCCTTGACGAATGCGACGAACAGCAGGTACGGGCCATGGTTCAGGATCTTGAGGAGCTAGCAGACGAGTCGGCGGAGAACGGACATCACTTCCGTATCTGCTTCTCTAGTCGACACTACCCTTACATCAACATACGACATGGCATACACCTTACCCTGGATGGCCAACCCGGCCATGTTAACGACTTGACAAACTACGTAGCGAGCCGCTTACATATCAAGGACCCCAAGCTCATCGATGAGCTGCAAGGCCAAATTCTGGAGAAGGCCGCCGGTGTGTTCTTGTGGGTAATCCTCGTTGTCGACATTCTCAACAAGGAAAACGGGAGGGGCCGCCTAGCTCTTAAGAAGAGGCTCAAAGACATTCCAGACCAACTGAGCGAGCTTTTCAAGGACATCCTGAGGCGAGACAATGAGAACATGGACCAGTTACTTTTATGTGTCCTATGGGTTCTGTTGGCGAAGCGGCCATTGCGGCCCAAAGAGTTTTATCATGCTTTGTGGTCCGGACTATCTCCACAGGGCCTGGCCGACGATGAATTACCCGAAGTAGACAGCCTAGACTCTGGCGATACTGTCACTAGCTGTGTCATCAGCTATTCGAAAGGACTTGCTGAGATTACGAAGTCGAATCACCCAACCGTTCAGTTCATCCACGAATCGGTCCGAGACTTCCTCGTCAAAGATAAGGGTCTCCAGGAATTATGGCCTGATGTTGGGTATGACTGGGAGTGCCAGGGCCACGACAGACTCAAACAGTGCTGCTATGCCTACATCAATTACTATGTCGCACCCGGATCTCTCTCAATACACCCGCCAGCAGTTGATGCAAAATATCACGAGAATGTGAAAAACTTTCCGTTCTTGGATTATGCCAGTCAGCATGTCCTCTCCCACTCGGATGATGCCGAGCTGGCGGTCTCTCAGGAAACTTTTCTGTCGGAGTTCCCTATTTCTGCATGGATTCCCATCTACAATCAGTTCGGGAGGTATCAGGTCAGGCGCTTCAGTCCGCAAGCAAAGCTATCCTATATCCTTGCAGATATGGGGCTCGCGAACCTTATCCGGACAAGACCTGAAGATGAAATGCATATTCGTCACTCCACCGAAAGATACAGATACCCCTTATTTGCGGCTGCTGCCAGTGGTCATAAAGACGCTTTTGCCACTATACTGGGTCTGAACTCGCGTATCTACAATGGAGGCGATATTACAGAGGGTTTAAGCCATCGAAGAGATTTTGACGTGGTCAAGAAGCATACGCCCTTGACCTGGGCTGCTCAGGCTGGCCGAAAAGACATTGTCAGGCTGCTCGTACGAAAAGGGGCAGACGTCAATGAGAAGAATTTGCAGCTGCAAACACCAGTCGATCTGGCAATTATGGAAGGCCACGGAGAAATTGCGATGATGATTCTTGAAAAGGGGGCAGATTCAAACCCTGAATACTTATTTGGGCAGGCTTCAGAGGAAGGCTTCGAAAGGATAGTCAGGATGCTTCTTGAAAAGGGGGCAGATCCAAACACTAGCAATGCACTTTGGCTTGCCTCA